>WYDI02141163.1:0-81480 GCA_009867235.2 Psittacus erithacus | reverse complement strand
GGAAAGGAAAGGAAAGGAAAGGAAAGGAAAGGAAAGGAAAGGAAAGGAAAGGAAAGGAAAGGAAAGGAAAGGAAAGGCAAAAAGGATAAAAGATAAAAGGAGGAAAGGAAAAGGAACATAGAAAATGGAAGGTGAAAAAAAGAAGCAGAGAGCCTCTCATTTTAAATACAGATTGACAACAACACAGGTGGTTGATGTCTGAGGATGCTCAGTACAGAATGGGGGTTCATCTGTAGCCTCTTTGATGCAGAGCAGAGTATCCCTCATGCCTGTGGTGGGGTCTCCTCTCGGCTCTGAGGAGGTCGTGATGGTAAAGGAGGTGCCTGGCCTGGGGCCTGCCCTAAGTGGGGCCTGCTGGAAGCTGCCTCTTCACAGCACAAGGTTTCCAGAGCTCCCCTGCAGTCATTGCTCTCACCAGCCCCAGGTTCCATTCCTCTGGTATTGCTGTGAGAAATCCTATTTCTCTCTGCATCAGATGATAAGTTCATACCTTATTAAATTACATACCTATGAAGCCTTTTTTTAAGCATTGAAACCATATTGTACACGGGAAGGTTCAGGCTGAGAAGAATTTTTACAGATGAGTAATAAACCTCTGCAAAAAAAAAAAAAAAAGAGATTTATGATGGAAAGCTGACACAAACTTAAGTGGATAATTCAATTTTTGCTCACTTTCTTTGTTCCCTACAGAGGCACTTACAGCTACAAAGGCCAGGCACACACAGGGCTGTTGATCCTTGGACTCAGAAACACCCCAGTGCTCTTTTCTGCCTTCCCCTGCCTAAGCAAACTCACAGTGTCTGCCAACAGCACGGATAAGTAAAGACTTCCCTTTTTCAGGGGCTTTGTCCTCTCTTTGCCGCACACATCCACATCCCTGCTTGGGTTTTGTCTGAGGTGTCTTCCAGTTTATTTGGTTGGGAATAATTTCGGAGCAGGTTATGGTCTCTGTGCATTTCCTAACAAATCTGTAGCCATAAATTAACAGAATGCAGAGATTTGCGGGCTCTGATTTTCCTTAACTAAATCCTGATTTCTTTCGCTGTATGCTACTCTGCCTCTTGTTCGTCATCCTTCTAGTCTTTTTACCATTTAAAAGCTTTTCAAACTGTTAGCAACACAAATATGGGAGCAAACTCTTGAAAGTGTTTTTGGTGAACACTCAAGAAAAAACAAACTGGGTCAAGTAAAAATATAGACCTAGAGGGCAAAAATATCATTCCCCAGACAAAAGCTCCCAGGTTTTTGTGGATAACACTTTGCACACCCTGGGATTTGCTGAGCAGTTTCTTCCCATCCAGCTTCTTGGGAGAATAATGTCATTCAAAGAGGGAATATGGAGATGTGATGAAAAGGAGAAAGCTCTTTTCCAAGAATCCTGTGGCTGAGCATTATTTCCGCCCTAACTGGCTGTCAGGAATGACATTATTTGCACTACTGTTGCAAAACTTACTTCTTGATTTGAAATTTCATTACATTGAAGAATTTCATACTCTGGGCTTATCATCTCAGTTCATTTTGAGTCTCAAAATTTAACCTGAACAGTAGCCTAGAGGTCTTGGTTTTAAGTAAGAGATTCCCAGCTTGGAGTATTTGGAGTATTTAGGAATGATCAGAATAAACACTGTGATTGACTCAGCCCCAAAATCACTGTATTTTCAATTAGGGAGTGTACTAAAGATCATGCTTTGATTTTTTAATCTTGGTTTAAAAAAAAATAAAGATTCAAATCTCAAGCATTTCCCTGGGCTGCAAAAATCATTTCCCATGTCCACATTAAAATTGTGTCCTGCTTGTACATGCTCTCATGCTGGTGCGCACACACAACCGTTCATGGTTTATTGCCACGCACAAGAAACTTTTGGCCTTATGTGTGCATACACATCATTGCCTGGCAAATGCACACATGGACGCATGAAGTCACCATGTATGCAGAGCACAGCACACATGTTCCTGTGGGCGCAAGACATGTGCAATTGCAGCACAAAGGTGCAATTAGCACACACATGCTATCGCAGCTCATGCACATGCAGTCATGGCACACACATCTATATGCAGTCATGGCACATGTGCACTCACGCACAACCACAACATGAACATGCAATTGCAGTATGAATGTGCAATCACAGCACACACACACATGCAATCAGAGACACACACACACTCACAGCACATGCCTGCAATCACTGCAAACCCGTGCACTCTCAGGCGTTCACAGCAAACACATGCAATTGCAGCACACGTGCCATTGCAGTACACACATGAACTCAAAGCACACACATGCACTTAGAGCTCATGCATGAACTCCGAGCACACACATTCAATTGCAGCACGCATGCAACTGCAGCACACACAGACTCACAGCACACACATGCACTGAGAGCACATGCATGAGTTCAGAGCACACACAGAGATCACACCAACACCCCCACATGCCATACTATCTCATGTGCACCCGCACCCACACATGAGCACCCTTCACAGGCACCCACCTCCCCTTCTTGCACACACAATTACCAGACACACAGGCATATTTTTATTGCAGCTGTCAGGAACATGAAAAACCTTTCTGCCAGCACTCAGCACGGGCAATTTATGAGCCTGGTCTGTTTGAGTGGGGGGGGGGGGGAGGTTGGGGATCAGAGAAGAAATGATGGGAGAGAAAATGGCCCATAAATTGTTCGCCATGATTTACACTGCAGTCCATTTGCAGCCTATTCTTTTTTTGGAGCCTCACACACACAGATCTCTCTCCTCTCTCCTTCACGCTGGGGTCCTGAGCTGGCCCAGCTGGAGGAAGGCAGCGATCAGAGTTCAGTTGGTGCAGACAGAGCTAAAGTAAACAGACGTGGTCATTCAGCAGGCAGTTAGCAGCCTTTGGACAGATGAGCAGGGCTTTGCAGGACCACACACGCAAACCTCTCTAGACCACACAGGGGCCGGGCTGCGTTGGCTTTGCACGCAACGCATGCAGAGGGATGGTTCTCCTCCCGCCACGTGGGGATGGAGCTTCTCCCGATCTCCAGCCCCACGGTTGCTCCCTCTGGGAAGCGTTTCCTGCCCCGGCGCCCCAGTCCCTCCTGCTCACTGGGTGATTAACTCTGTCACCCGGCCCGCGGAGCATGGTATACATTCCTCGGCTAAAGACATAGTGTACTCCTGGAAAAATGCCACCGCCGCTTCCACAGCTCATAAAGTCTTCTCCTGACCTTCTCCTTTTCACCCTTCAAATTTGGGATGTTTGACCTGGTACCTCGCATTTCCATGCCCATCGCTCACTGATGCCAGTGTTAGCAGCCTGTCTTCCACACTGCCCTTTGGGCCAAAAGGGCACTTCTGGGAGTGATTCCCTGTTCTGAAGCTGAAAGTTCTATTGACCATTCCTGAAACTTCACCTTGGCTGGAAAAACCCTCCTCTGAGACATCCTGTGTGCATAGCCAGGTCATCCGACAAAAGATAGGTAACCAACATGCTCAGGCATTGCACAGCATCCTTTTTCCTTGAGAAGACACCAGGATGAAGGTAGAAGCGTCCCTGAACCTCACTGAGCCATTCACTCACATATTCCTCCAGCCCTTGCAGTGTTTGCAAGCATCCTCAATACACATTCCCTTCATCCCAGCCTGTTTCCAGATGATGAGCATCACCCCAGCTGTTGCCTTGCCATGGTCTAACTGGGTTTTGTGGCTTGGAGACTGTTGGCAAAGTGATTCCTTGTTTTGGTTCTAGTCCTGCCAGGGTGGACTCATCAGGAGCCATGGAGGTGTCAGCACTGAAAAGCCCTAACAGCTCTTCACACCCGCCCTGACCTGCATGTCCAGTGTCTCTCCTGGCCACGCTGCTCCCAGCTGGCTGAGCAGATCCCTCCCCATAGGAGAAAGCAGGGATTTCCTGGAAATGGCTGTGGTAGGAAGGGGCTGGAGGTCAGAGGAAGAGCCTGGATCATTCCCACTTCATTACTACTTGCTTCCAGTGACAGAGCAACCTCTTAACTGGCACATTGCCTCTCCCCATCTCTGATGAGATTTCACCCCAGTGGGGTGAGGATTCCCAGCTCTCCTCCTCTGTCTTCTCCCTGTGCCACAAAAGCCCCCGAAAGCAGTGAGCTCATCCTCAATTTAACCTTCGTCACTCCTCATCCTCCTTTTAACCTTCCTTCTCACTCCTCATCCCAAACATGGCCATGCCTTTTCACCCTTTCCTCAAGACGGTCCCCCCGTGATCCCAGAGGAACTCCGAGAGGAAGCTCCCTGTGCCTCTGTCCCCTTCCCGCAGCAGCCTCGGAGCTGCAGCAGGGCAAGCACTTGAGCACATGAGATTATAAAACAGATCAGTGTTTGCTGGAGTGAACTCTGAGGAATTACATTTGCCTGTCAGTATCATGTTAAAGCATAACACAGACTCTCATTTTCCCACTACTTTGGCTCCGAGGGCGTTTCGGTCCCTGCTGAGAAACATGAAGGTCATGGCCTTCAGGTTTCCAGATCTGCCCTTACACACCATAGGGAGATCTGACAACAGCCTTATTATTTATGTACCCAGGCAGGGGCTGCCTAATGAAACCCAGAGATTTTTATTGACACACGTCGGGGCTCTGGGTAAGAGAGAAGCAATCTGTTGGGTGGTTCACGTAAACACAGTGGCTATTCATTTAGGGTCAGTCCTGTGGGTGGACTCTTTTTTAGGCCAGGTTTGACAGCACTTAATTCACACTGGGGTCGCACTTAAGCTTTGGAGCTGCTGATGTGTCTCAGTTGGGTGGATTGCAGCCCGTGCCAGGAAAGCTGAGTTTTTTACTGGGTGTTTGGGGAGGATGAGTGACAAGGATAGACCCAATTCCCTGCTGTAAATAAGGGATGAAAAGTGGTTTTATAAATGTGGTTGTTGCTGCAGTTGTGAGGGGGGCGGGGGGAAGCGGTTGTGAGAAATGTAAGTTTTTTCATGGATGATTTAGGAGAGGAAAAAGAGATGCAATTGATGACTTTTCTACCCAGAAAGGTATTACGATTTCTCAGCCTGGAGCTGGTCCTTCTTACACTGCTGATGGAGGGGCTTCCAAGTGACAAAGAAAGTATTTTAGTTGTCCAAACTGCTTTGCTGATGCTGCAAAAGGTGCCTACACTGGGGTGCCCTGCCGAGTCCAGTTGCAAGGTTTCATCCCTTGTGCCCTGACCCCTAACTCTGCAGAGGGCTGCCTGGGTCTATCCCAGGTTCAGGAGGAAAGAGAAGCTTTTCTTGGCAAGGAAATGACTCCTAAGTAGTCTCCTCACAAACCAGGAACATGTAGGAAAATTGTGGCTGAGTACATTTTAGTCTGGCGTTTAAAAGACTGAAAAATGATTGCAGTTTCCTTTGGCAATTGCAGTGGGATCCTGAAGGTGTGACCTTTAAGGAGATTCTGTTTACTGCAGACAGGCTTGGAGCATTGCGTGATCCCAGCAAATCTCTGTTCTCTGCCTTGGCTCTGACCTCTCTGCCTGCTGTCCAAACCTAGCGGCAGTTAGCAAACAATAGAAAGGATACCTTGCAAGTACTGGCTAAGATAAATCACGCTGATCCTTTCCCATAGGATCTGAGCAGATGAGAATTACACATGGTTGTACATCCTCTGCCCACCATTAGATGCCTCTGCAAGGTGCAAGGCAAAGCTCTTGAAGAGCTGGTTTTTAGGCAGTGTGAAGGTGGCAATGCCACCCTCTGCTTCTAGAGATAGGCTGCCAAAAGTCACAAAGCCAGGATTTTTTGCTCAGTGGACTAAAGTAACGGCAATGACAGGAGTCCTCCCTCCTCCAGGTTAAACCCACTGTGGATTTAACTGCCTCTTGAACCACATTGAGTTGCACTGATTATACCATCGGTTGGGGAAAGCATCTTCTGGGCTCTGAGCAGGGTACATCACAAGCACACACCAAGACATCTTGCTGCAGGAGCACACTTGGTCCATCCTGGAGCCTGGCACCAAAAATCTCCCATCTCGTCTGTATTTCTAAGTGCTTTTGCTCTTACAGGCTTGAAAGTAGCTGCAGTTCAATTGCTTATCACTTAACACCCAGGTCCCCTTTCCTCCTCCCTCCCCTTTTCTTTCTTCAATCCCAAACTATCCTAATTCTCAGGACTATTGAAAAAAAGAAATCAAATAAAATATGCCTGAAAGGCGCATGTGAAGAATGTCATCCTTAATCATACTTGGGCTGAGCTCCAGTGCCAAATGGCTCCTCCTGCAACTTCACTGAGGATTGGAGCAGTATATTAACCAGGAGTTTGGATTGGGGGATCTATTTGTAATTCATGAGGAAATCCTAGGACCTGCTTTTCCTGCAAAAGACTAAATAGAGCTTGTTCTGAAACAATGCTGAAAGAGTTCCCAATGCAAAGCCACTTTCTAGTAAATGGGAGATGTAAATTTAGTTCAGGCCCTTTGGATTCCGTTTTTCTGTCATTGCTGGAGGCACTGATTGTTTCTATTACAGTTTGTTAACAATCACAGACCTACATTTCAGGCTGAAAAGAGCTATTAATGGCCAACAATGTTGCTAGTTCTTTTCCCTTTCCCAATTGCCTTGTTTTATGGCATCCAATCCCTTCCTCTGGTGTGTGTCCGTAAGTCTGTGTGTCTGTGTGTGTGGTTGAGGCTGGGGACAAACAGTCTGCTTAAACTTCCTCTCCCCGGTGAATTGGAGCTGGTTACCTTGCAGTGGAAATTTAGGACGGTTTCCTGAAATTAGCAGGAAAATACCAAAAAATACATTTTTTTTGTGTGCTTCTTTTTATCTCTAGAGTCCTATTCTGGGGCATGGAGCTGCCTGACCGTGTGCAGCAGCACACGTACACACCTATCCCCCTGACACTTGTTTGATGCTCACCCAAAAAGGAGAGCCAAAACACTCCATGCCCATCCTTCTTTCTCCAAGACAAAACCTTGAGGTTTCCTAAGACCCTGGGATGGGATGCAAGGATCCCATTTGGGATTCTGAGGGAACCTCACCGCAAGACAGGATGGAGAGTGACCTTCAGTCGCCCAGCCTATGCCTTCTTCATGCTCCAATGCAGCTGCAGGCTTTAGGATATATTAATACTACTGGGAGATGTTCCCTGGTGGCTGATTGAAACTGGGAATGTATCTGCTGAGCACCCTTCTCCTCTGCCAAAAATACAAACTGCCCCTGGAATAAGGATATTAGCTCCCCTAGGAGAGGCTGGATTCACTCCCTCTCTGGACTAGGGTGGCAAACAAGCAGGAATGTATTTCATTTTGCTGCCTTTGACCATAGTCAGAGAGTAATAATTGAAGAAGTATGCAGAGAAATTTGCTCATAAGCATTTGTGAGAGCCCTGCAAAGAAGGACGAGGCACCTGGATCCCACAAGACCTCCAAGCTGGGCCTCTGGAAGTTTCCCCCTTCCCCAGCAGGATGCTCTCAAATTATAGTGAGGTTTCATGGGAGTCTTTGTAAAGATTTGATGGTAATTTCTATTCCATTTTCAAGGAAGGTCCCACAAAAACCTGAAAACCCCATGGCACGATTGATGTCAGATGAGGCTGCCAGGGGAGCCCAGAAGCTGTCTTCTCCCTCCCATCCCTCCCCTCTTTGCCCTTCCTGTGCAAACAAAAACAAGAGGAAAGGATTTTAGCCCCAAGTCTTTGCTAATAAGTTGGTGTATCTATAACATAGAATTATGTTTAGTGTCCTCCAGCTAAGTTTGAACACTAAACAAAGAGTGGGATAGGTTTTCTTGCAATTATAGGATGAGATTTAATTTGCAGTTGATTTGGTAATGGATAACCTCAGTTTTATTAATTTCCTGTTGTGGTGCTATCTGTTGAAAATCAAGAGATCTGGGCAGAACAGAGAGTGTTACCGCTCTCCAAACCAAGGTATTTCAAATATATGCCCATGTAATAAATCTAGCTAATGGCACCAGGGCCCAGAGTTATTTTCAGGAAGGTGTAAGTGTAGATTCTCTCCTTTTGGTTGGAAACGGAGCTATTAACTCTTTCACCACTCTGTTACATATCAGAAGCTTCTCATTAGGGAGGCACTATGCATGGTCTGGTGATTTACAGAGTTGATTTTAGATTAAATAACCAGGAAAAATGAAAGTTCAGCTCTGGAAGGTCCACCAGTACCAAACAGGACATTTATGGGGCAGATGATCTGTTGCTGGAAGACACTTGGCTTTGGCAAAGCAGAGAGCAAACCTGCAGCTGACCCTCCTTCCACCTAAATATTTGTAAAGTTAAAGCTTTCTCTGCAAAACAGAGCAGACAATGCAATTGCTGCAATTATTATGCAATTACTGATGAAAGCGATAACAATTCCATATTAGCACACCAACTTGCACACTGTATATGTAAATATCCATGTACATGTATATGTAAATATCACACCTGGTGTGAAAAGAGTGATTTATATGTATCTTGGTGTGTCTCCTCCATGCTGGGAGCATTTCAGAGGTCCTCTGTGCTGCGTCCGACACAACTGGAGTTCCCCTGCATCCCAAGTCCCTGCCGCTGCTGAATGAAGTGCTTTGAGCTTCAGACTCCGGGGCTTCTCCTGATCTCCAATCTAATCACTCTGGGCGGCCAAGACATTAATCCCTGGGGACTCGGAGCTGCCTACACTAATAAATGAGGCATCGTTTTGGAAAGTAGTGAAATTTGGACAGGACTTGCCTTGGCTCAGCCCAGCTCCTCACATTCCAGGCGCACACAGACCACTCATGGAAGATTTATGCATTCAAACAGGAGAATAACCTCCTGCATATTTATTAACATGAAACTTGGATATAGCATTGTTTCCTTCCCCTCCACACCCTTAGTGCCTATAATTACCACAAGGCTGAGATCAGCCAACCTCCCTGCCCAAAGTCCCCTCAAGGGTCTGTGTTTTGATGTGCTTTTCCTTTACCCAGGTAAGCTTTGCCTTTGGTGTTTCTGCAAATTCATTTTCCCCCATCATCACAAGAAGAGATATGACCAGCTCTGCTCCTTCTGCTGCCCATGTGTTTGCTTGCACCACAGAGGTTTGCTCCTCTCCCTCTTTAGACATCAATAAACCTGAATGGTCCTAATAATAATTACAAGATGAGAGATAAAATTTAAGAGACAGAAGTAATGAGCTTCCCAGAACGCCTTTTACAAATCAGCAGAGCACAAATTGTACCTTCCCTACAGTTTGAGAGCTGATGTCACGCCAGCAGATCCCTCTGCCCCAGGAATGTGAATATTTGTTCTTTAAATAAATGGACCTTGACTAAACTCGATGGAAATTAAAGAGAGTAATTGATTTCCATGTGTTTGGAACAGCATCCTGGTTAAGCTCTCTTTTTAACTAATTGGGAAATCTAAATGAAATGTCAGTGTCATGCATCTGCTTGGAAGTCCTGGTCACGCTTTTATTAATTTACACTCTGTGCTTTTGGACTCATCAGTCTAATACAGCCTTGATTGCAAACATAGAAGCAATTTGTCTTTTAGATCTCCTCCGACATGACATTTGCTTCCTGCCGGGATTACAAAGAATTTAAGAGCAAGGATTCACACCCAGGCTGTATTCCTACCATTTACAGAGTACAGCTTCGACCTTTATTTGTGGAGTTTTCTATTTCTGGGGAAAAAAAAAGCAAGTTTTAAGTGTAGACAGCTTCTCTGGATACCTGGTCTGTACAGAGCTTTGTGTGGTTTTTTGTACAGAGTTGATGTTACAGGTATTCCTTTGTGAAAAAAACATTTTTCCTTTGTAAAAAGGACATTATTCATTTATAAAAAATACATCAGCTTTTCAAATTCCTGCCGGGTGTGGGTGAAGGAAGATCACACGGATAAAAGGAATCTGAAAAGGGAAAAGAAGAAATTATTTCAAAAAATTAAAAAGAGGTTCTTATGATGAATATAAAATTAAGAGATCAAGAAATATCTTGATAGCTCTCGCTACTTTCCTTGTTAGAATATACTTTCCAGACATAGCAAAACGGTTTATTTGAAGGAAATTAGAAATACATTTAGGGCTGCTGGGTTATTTCATTTTTGATTTGCAAGGAGACATGATCTGAAGTAGAAATGCTGCTTTTTAAGTGGAAAAAAGGGTGAGCTGTTGCATGCAACTGTGTAAACTAAGGATTGGGTAGCCAAAGGTAGTTTTTGCTGTTTTACAGACAAAGACATTAAGAGCATAAAGAAGATAATACCCAGATACTCAGGGAGAGATAAAGCAAGGAATGAGACCAGGACTTTCCTTGAAAAATAGTGCCAATGTGCAGACAAATTGTGCTGATTAGCCTGAGTTTGCATTTATGAATCTTGATTTACTTCACTACAACGCTCTAAATACATTAATAAATTAGGCTGTACCTGAATTTGTATGCCTATATATGTATGTTTGCATTTATATATGGATTTTTATGTTATACGGTGTTCACAGAAGGTAATATTGAATTAGGTATTAGATAAGTTAATATTACAAACAGGAGTTTGGAGTGTGTTTAAGGGGTTTAGGTCCCCTGTATTTTTCCTTATATGGGTCTTCTATCACCTTTCTGGGGAGCAATCTTCCATGTCCCTCTTTTAAATCCCATTCTGAAGGCTAAAACCCTCCCTCCACCCTCCATCTTCCCTGACAGCCTGTGCACAAGCTGTAAACTTCTTTCTTTCCAAAACAGAACAGGGATGTGAGAAGAGGAAGCTAAAAAGCCATGCCTGACCGTGAGCTGCAAACCCTGTGATCCAGACCCGCAACTCAAGCAGCAGCCTTCAAACTGCAGGTTTTCCCCCTAGATGTGTCCCTGTCTCCCCAGATGTGGCCGGTGATAAGGGGCAGAGCAGGGTGAATTCCTGCTCCTCTCCCAATCGCTGGGCTTTGCTGCTCACTGCAGCAGGGTCAGTGTTTCACCCCGTTATCAGTCTCTGCTGCAGGTCTGGCTTTGCTGGCGTTTTACATACCGCAGTTAAACGTGTCCATCTGGTTGTTCTTGCAGCAATATTCTTTTAGGAGTTATAGCCACTCATTATCAGATGATTTAATCCTGGGGTTACATAAATAAAAATACATATATTAAGCTTCGTAATACTTCAAATGAAATAAATGAAATTGTGAATTTTTCCTCTCTGCAGAGAATTAAAGATATAAAGACTTTTCTGGGAGTCTGGAAGTTCATCTTGGATCCTATTAAATCGACCCTAACCTTATCTAAACCTCCTTGGAACTGCATGATAACAAAATCTTATCACTCATGAGTTTACAGCCCAGCAAGGACAGCCTCTTCTTTTTCCTTCCCCATTTCCTGCTACTTCTGCTGCCATCAGCTGAGAGCAGCAATGCCCCAAAGTTTTGATCTATCTTCCTGAAATACAACTGCAACCACACAATAAAATAAAGGGAGTTAATTTAAGTCCTTCAGACTTAAAATATATATGTATATATATGTAATATATATATATATATGGGGTTGTGCTGGTAAAGAGGCAGGTTGATTCTTTTATTTGACCTGAACAGGTTTTTACCATCTGGTCAGACAAAGGTTCAAATAAAAACCCTGGACATTGTGAATATAAAATGTTAGCCCAAATCCAGACATTGAAACATCTGTTTAAACCTGATTTAAGTCCTGATTTCCCCCCTAAATGCTGCCCCCCCTCCCAGTGCATCTGGGATTGTGTCTCCCTTATCTCCTCAATTTCAATTACAACACCACCTTGTCTGTGGTTTCACTCTTTGTTATGAAATCAAGTTTTATTTTTCCAACCCACTGAAACCGACCTAATTAAGCATCACAATAAAGATACCACAGAGAGATTCATCCCTTCTTTACCAAAGCACGGAAGAGGGGAAGTTAATTTATTACAACATACAATACATGGTCATTTAAAGCAGATTTTGGGGGAGTTATTAACCGGTTTTCAGTTACCACAGAGCTCCTTCCTCTTATCTATCTCCAGCTTTTAATGTAAAGAAAAAAAAACCCTCTGCTCCTATAAATAAGCAGAATATAATATATAATCCTCCAGAAGAGAGCAGTGGTGCGCGCCCTGATGCTCAGCCTGGCCACTCTGCTTCACCCGGGTATCGGCAGCAGTGATTCCTCACCCACCGGGGATGCTGGTGTGAGGGCGGAGGGTGATTAAGGGTGGAAAGCCAGCACAGGAGGACTAGGGAGACACAAATGCCCGCAAGACACTGATAAACGACTGTATTGATGCTCCCTGTGGTTTAAAGGGGAAGAGAAAGGGCAGAGGGAGAGATAAGGAAGGGGGATGACGAGTAGAAGAGGTCAGCAGCAGGTCCAAAATAGTTGGGATTTTGCAATCCAGCAACTTTTTCTGAGTTTTAGTTCTTTTTCTGAGTTTTACTTTCCTTTGCTTTTTTGTGCACGGTATTTTTTTGTTTGGTTGGTTGGCATTTTGTGTGTGTTGGGGCTTTTTTCTTTTTTTTTTTTTTTCTTTGTGCTGGTTTTGTTCTCTGTGCTGAAGCTGAAGGGCTCCAAGAAGGGCAAAATCCA
The DNA here is from genome assembly GCA_009867235.2 of Psittacus erithacus. Classification (NCBI taxonomy): domain Eukaryota; kingdom Metazoa; phylum Chordata; class Aves; order Psittaciformes; family Psittacidae; genus Psittacus; species Psittacus erithacus. Next base: position 68,985 of record WYDI02141163.1, on the reverse strand, counting down.
TCTGAAATCCTTACTGTGTGACACTGAAGCCAATGAAGAGAGAAAATGCTGTGCAATAGCAAGTTCCTATAGCGCTACATCATTTAAAGCAGCTCTGAACAGCGGCAAATGCCCCCCCAACCCGTAAACCCAGACCCACTTTGCTTTTGATTTACCCCAGATTTTAAGAAGGTGGGAGCAGACCAGAGCCAAAAAATCTCCATGCATCAGCTTTCCTGATCCGCATGACGTGGAAACAAAGATCTTTTGAGGGGAGCAGATGGAGTTTGAACCTTGGAGCCAAGTCCAGCCCAAATCTTAATGAGGGCTACAGGAGGTTTACCTAAGTTTGAAACTCATAACAGGGTCTTTCATGTGCATTTCTGCTTGCATGTGCTTGTGCATGAGCGTGTGTGTCTGTATATATGCAGACATGCGGAGGTCATCCTTTAAAAATCTCATTGGTTGTTTTAGATAACAAAATAACATTACCTCACTTTTCCACTGGGAACACTTCAAATGTGGAGGGAAGGACATTTATTTAACTAAGGCAAACCTGCAGAAGCCACCATGGGTGACCAAGGTGCATGTGGGTACGTGCATGTGGGAACAGCAATGAGGTTTGCTCTTCTCCAGCTTGCAAAAGACTTTTAAAGATTAAGGGAGTTTAAAAGGACATGAGCCTATTAAAAATGAACTCAAACATATCCAAAGCACAACCTAAAGGAAAACAGAGGTGTGCAGCTAGTAGCCGGATCTAATTAATACGTAGCTAGGAGGAGACAACTGTGAGAAAATGGGGTAAATAGCCTTCAGCAGGAGCAATCTATAAATCAGAGCAAGGAATGTTAGCAGTAACATTGACCAGCTTCCTCTGGAGATGGGCTGTGTTCTTCAGCTAGGCAGCTGTATAGCCAGTGTCCTAAAGGCTTCAGCCCTTAACGCACTTTTTTTCACAAAGGAAACAAAAAAGACTGTATTTCCAGTGTTGCTGCTGATTGGAAGGAAGCAGAGTGGCACAGACTTCTTCATGTGTTGTCTTTGCCTCAGCACGTGCAACACATGAAGATATAAACCGCTGTCCTCAAGTGCCCTGGAGATGCCAAAGGAAAATGGCTTTAACTCTATTCCCATGGCTGCTTCATCTGCTATCATTAAAAGACAATCCACTGAAGAAACACCTAGTGCACAGGTAACCTGGCAAGGAGGAGCCCCAGAACATGGTAGCCTATTGCTATGCCCTGTCCTTGGTTATGTCCATAAGATGATGTTTGGGTGTTGGAGGTCCCTTTTTCACCATCAGATGGGAGGAAAAAGCATGATCCCCAGTATGAGATTCACCCCAAAACACAGAGAGAGTGGGAGCCATGCAAATACCAACACAGCCCAAGATCAGCACATCTCAGGATTGACCAGTGCATCCATCGGTGGTGTTAGACCAATGCTAAGACAAGAGGCAAACACAGGACCAGGCATCTGTAGCAACCAGGTAGATTTATGGAAGGGAGGAAAAAAAAAACCAAACCCCACTTTCTTATCAGGCTGTTCACTTAATTTTTGAGCATCACAGAATCATAGAACAGTTAGGGTTGGAAAGAACCTTAAGCATCGGGATGTTTCCATTTACCCATTCAATACAAAGCATTTTGCCTAGAGAGGGAAACCAGTGGAGCATTGGACAGAAGCTAATTTTGTTATAAAAATAATCTTTTATCTGGGTATGGCAGAAATATTTATTCAGGAAGGGTACACAGACAGCAGGAGGTCAGCTCTCCCACTGCTTGGCTCAAAGTCTCCACCATGCTCTTCATTTTATTTTATTTCTTCTTTTTTTATATGTGTGTGTGTGTGTGTGTGTGTGTGTGTGTGTGTGTGTGTGTGTTCGACAATTTTTCCCATAGATATTTATTTTTCCTGAAAAGCGTGTCTTGAACTAATTTCACCCATCCTCAATACAAATCAATAAAACATAACAGTCCCTGGGTGAGTTTGGCTTTTTGGATCGCAGTTGAGGTTTGTACTGTACTGTCCCACACTCAGAAACAAATAATTTCCCTGTCCCTTTACACAACAAATCATAGAATCATAGAACCATAGAATGGTTTGGGTTGGAAAGGACTTTAAGATCATCCAGTTCCAACCCCCTGCCATGGGCAGGGATGCTTCACACTAGACAATGTCACCCAAGGCTCTGCCCAACCTGGCCTTGAACGCTGCCAGGGATGGGGCATTTACAACTTCTTTGGACAACCTGTTCCAGTACCTCACCACCCTTACAGTAAAGAGCTTCTTCCTTATATCTAATTTGAACTTCCCCTGTTTTGGTATGCAGACTCTATGCCTTTGATCTGAGCCTCAGGAGCTTATGGTAGATGCAGTTGTACACACACAGTTCCTTGAGCTAAAAAGTGCTGAGAACTAGGTAAGAAGTTGCAATTACCTCTTGCTTTTTTTTATGAGTACATGGCAATAATTTTTTTATGCTTCTTCTTTTCTCCATTCCAGTCCTGGGAATTGTTGATACCTCCTCTAACGTCACTCTAAACACAATACGAAAACACATCAGGTAAGACCCACCCTTTTGTCAGCACAGAGATGCCAAAATCTAAACTAAATCCTTCATCTCCTTAAAAAGGAAAAGGAACACTTGGCTCTCAGAGGTGTTACCACGTTCTCTTGACGTGTGTTCCACAATGCTTCACTTCATGGATGATGGTGAGAGGAAGAAGATGAGATTTGGGGGACAAGAAGAAGAAAAAAGGGTTGAAAAAGGCAGAAAACCCTTCTGTTTCACAGGAACAACTATAAACTTGACTGAGTTTCAACCTTATTAAAACACTGCCTGTGTTCTAACAAAACAAGGCATCTGTCAGTGAAGGAACTAAGAAGGATGTTATTTCAATGTTCGCTGTCTCTATACATTTTCATCCCACATAGTGATATAAGGCTTTTAGAGCCCTTTAAGCACCTGTAATAACATTAATCTTTTCATCAGCATGTCCGTTGAGCATAAGAAATTATGTTTATTTAAATTTTGCAGCAGGGGAATAATAAAACCCCTTCTCTATTTTCCTGCTTCTGTTACTTGCACATGAATAACTCTTGCCCACAAATCGTGGTTAATGGATGCATTTCTTAAGCTCTCCTTCCCAAAATCATTTTGTCCCATAGGTAATCGGGGATTCATCCCTCCTCACAAAGCCACATGCACGTGGGATGTGGTGCGACAGCAATGCTGTGGCATACTCCAACTCATGCTGCTTGCAAGTTGCTGCTGAATACAGCAAAAGAGGCAGGTTTTGGTTATATTTTGTTCCAGTTTAACCCAGGCAATATTGTATAGCTCCCACCTTCAGGCAAGGATAACACTGCAAGATTAGTTCAACTGTTTCTATAGTGGTTCTGGTGGAACAAACCCTTGTTTATAGAAAGAAAATAAATCCCTGGGAGACTCCCTGGGACTCACCTACAAGAGAAGCGAAAATACTAAGACACTTAGTCCCTGGATTAGCCTAACTGTTTCTTTGCCTTGTTGCAGGATTGCTTTGCTCTGTGAAGAACACTGCATTTTGCTGATAATAAATGCCTTGAGCGACGCACACTTGTGTCAGCAGAGAAAAGAAGGGGGAAAAGATCTGGGTTTGATGAACTTAATCTAAGCCCTGCTGAAAGATGGGACTGAATCAGATCACTGAGCTTGCCTGCATCAGTCACCATCTTCTCGCCTTTCAAACCTCAGCTGCGGGTGTTTGTCTCTTTCAATTGTAGGGCGGGCTTTGCTGATTTGCCAGCCCTTGCTGGGCTTTACGATGCTGCTGGTTTTCCCCAACCAGGCACCAAGACCCTCTTGTGCTTGGGGCTGAAGAAACTTGGATTAAAAAGCCATTCCTTGCTCCCATTTGGAGCTCCGGTCCCTCAGACCAGCTCCAAGCAAGATGTTTTCTCCCTGGGGTGACTCAAGGGGTGATTTTGGCTGGCGGCAGAGGCTGAGCATCCCTTGCAGCTTCCTAGGCTTGGTCTGCTACAGTGGTGGAGCAGAGCCAACAAGGAGAGGCTGTAGGTGGATGGAGACAGACGGGAACAGTGGAAGGAAGCACTCAGTTGATATTAGCACGATGGGAACAACAACAATCTTGGCTGCTGTCATGCTTTGTTTTGTCTTTAAGGCACCATGGTGGTGGAGATCTTTACAGAGGGGGCTGAGGAGGCTGGAGATGTTTTGCAGATGTTTAAGGGGGACCCTTTGCATGCAGAGGAGGAGCCTGGCAGAAAATGGGGAGGTGCTTGTTTGAATTAAGCAAGGCATGGATGGAGGTGGGCTTCCCATGGTTCAGAGCCACGTCTTATATATGAAAGACTAAGGAGGGCATGGGTGGCGGTGGGCTGCAAAGTGAGGATCCACAGCTAACATCTGATGCAGCAGAGAAGAGCCAGAACATGATATGCACAGAGATGCAGACAGAGGGCAAGCTAGAAAAACATAATTTGCAGAGATATTCTGGAGGTGAAGGAGCTGGAAACACAGGGATGTGCCCAGAGGGGTGATACAAATGAGGTAAAGTAGTTGCCTTGGCAGAGCTTGTCTAAACATGTCTTAGCAGGGACCCTGTGTGTTTCTTGTGCCTGAGCTTAAATATATTGGTTTTCTTAAGGAAGGATGTGCAAGGGACGGCCTGGAGAGACTGTGGGTCTCCTCTGCTGGGAAAGGAAAGGCATTGAGGATAAGTCAGGCTCACATGTCTCAGGAATGGGTCTGGGGGAGCTGATTGAACATGGAGGTAGGCAAGGTGACCTCTTTTATGCCCCTTCCAGATCTACTTCTATACAAATCTATATGCAAATAGAGCCATAGAGTATTTTCTGGGACTCTGGGCATAGGTAGGTATATTTATATCCCCACAGCTGATTCTGAGATTGTTATGTATATTGGCAGAGGGGAAACATCACCATTTTCTACATTTGCCTAGTCCTTCCATGCACTCATTTTGTTTTCCCTGAGTTTTCTTCAAGCTTAACAGCTTTCCTCAATATTTTGCACGTTACCTACCAAGCACACGACTGGGATTCAGCAGAACTGCAAGTACTGAAAACTGCAGAGGAAACACCATTGGAACAAATGCATCTATATTTTCTGGCTTTACTTTTGACTGAACAAAGGTGGTCAGCGCCCTGGGAGTGCAACATTTCCAATGACAAAATCTGGATTTAGAAAACAAGATTACAAATCATGATGTTGTTGTTATTACTATTCCTATCATTATTCGATTTGCTTTAAATGCTCTCAGGAAGTTTCTCTTTTAGGGTTTCTCCTACAATTGCTGCAAACCACAGAGGATTGTGAACTAGGAGGTGGCGGTAGGGGCATACCTTGCTTCCTTGAGTAGTGTCACCAGACCCTTCCCAGGAAACAGCAATTGTAACCGAGCCTTCCAGCAAAATTTCACAGGGCTTTCTTCCCCAGCAGGATAAAATTAGCCAAGCTCTCTCGAGATGACAGCAAAGAACTCCAGCTTCCCTCAAATGACCTCAATGGAGTCATTTGTTGCTTAAATGACAGACAAACGCAGTAATTAGGTCTATTTAGTAAAGGGGAGGTGAAAGGTCAAACTACTGGGCAAACTGTCTCCACCACTTGACTTGGTGACCAAGCTGGGGATTTGCAGGAGGTAATGTTTGTACAACAACCTGACACTGGCAGCAGCCCGCCAGCAGGTCCCTGCTTGGCGGCGGGGGCTCAGAGCCTGAAATCCCCTGTTTCTACTAATAAGACCCTGAACTCCCTCATTTGTGTCATAAGAGATTAAACCCAGAGGAAGGAAGAGCTGATGAAAAGATAGGCGATTGTATTACCCGGTTTGTAGGGAGGGTAATCAGAAAGGGGGATCAGCAGTGAGGGGTTAGGAGACACGGGTTAAGTGGGAAATTACCAACCTTTCCCACTTTATTTCCCTCTTCCTCGCTGGCAATGCTCTCTTCTGTTCTCTTTGCTTATTTGTTCTCTGAACTTGGTTGTGCTTTGTGTGAGCAACCCAACGGCACAGAAAGCCACACCTGGACTTCCCCCTCCTGTGTTGGTTTGGATGACACAGCATGGAGTCTGAACATCACATGTAAATGAAAGCATCACTTTCTGTACATCCTATATCTCCAGAAGACCCCTGAGCCAAAATGTTTAGCAGAAGTGGCAGAACAACGTAGTTACGTTGCTTCTGTTGCCTGCCCATCCTTGGGACTTACAGCAAACCCACCACCTTTTCACCCATAGAGTGTTGGCACGGTTTCCCTCCTCTGCTTCATTAAGGCAGGAGTTACTAGGTTTTTCAAGTAGCAGAAACTATAAATGAAGAGTTCCATTTTGCATAAAGGTGGTAGGAGACAACCAACAGTTTGGTTTCAAATGAAACCAGCTTGAAGTGCTGCTCACCAGGAGCATTAGGCTAATTGCCTGCTAAAATGCTCCCTTTCTGGATGTTTCTTTGAGTTCTTTTGGATTTTTCTGCCATGATCTGCTTCTGTATCTGGGCTGTGTGGAGATGGTGCTTAGGAATCCTGAAGGTGAGCCAGGATCTTCCTTGTGGTCTATCACTGTAACGGTCAGTGCTCTGAAACACACTCAGATGCCCTGGCATTTCCCTCTGCGCCTTGCCTCCAGCACATCCCTTTCACCTGAGCCTCTGCCCATCTCCTCCAGACCCCGCTGTAAAAAACTCCCTTCCCTTTGAGGCCTCTTAACCCTTGTCTGCGGGGCCCTGTGAAGAAGCGGTGGTGATGCTGATGAGAGAGAGGGTCAGGAAGAGCTGACGTGAGAGTGAAAAGAAAATTAGAAAACAAACAGAGAGGAGGTGGAAATGCGCCCGCCCTTGAAGTGCAAAGACACTCCACAACCCCCCCTGAAATGGGCTTATCTTCAAAAAAGAGCCCTTGCAATGATACAAGAAAGAACAGACTTCTCACACCTTGTCTTCGCTTCCCGGAGATCCTATCTGCCCAGAAGTGCCTGTGATCTCAGTCAGACCTCTCTACCTTTGCCACTTGCCTTTTAAGTCTGTGGCAGCTGTTTTGCCAAGACGGAGACCTTCCCACTTCATCCTTTTCTCCCTCAGAGATGGTGAATGAGAAGACAGGCGGCGTTTCTGACGTGCTTGGGGGGCGGTAAATGTCATTCCAGAGACTTTCTTTTGTATATTTTCTCGCGGATTAGGTTGTTTAAAGAGCATCTCCTATTTAACACCTCATTGAGCAAAAAAACATGTATGGACAAGACTTATTTTAACTGGCTGCTTATAATGAGCTTAAAGTGCATCCTGAGTACCTTAATAATTTGCTCAGTTTTCAGAAACACTGATCACACATGAGTTAGACCCTGGGTGAGTCATGAAACTTACATGTTTTACAACAATATGATCCATATTTTTCCACTGTTTTTCTGTCCAAAAGCAGGCAGATCATGACACTTTTGATGAATAGTCAGGGTGTGAGTAAAAAATCCTACACTGGAAATAAGATTTGCAGCACTAGTTTGTTCTCCACAGGATCTGGTTGGAGACCCATAGGTGCTGTGCTGGCATCAGCAGAAGGGATGTCCATAAGCCAAGAGCAAGGAGTAGCTCTTGTTCTCAGGGATTGAGTCATTCCTGCAGTGTAATGGTAACACATTGCTTTTGTGTTGCACTTCTCATTAGCCACCATAGACAGCAATGATCCCCCCATCCCCAAAAATGCTGGTGTTCTTTTGGACCTCCCTTCATCTGTTCCTTATCTTCATTACACCCAAACCATCCAGCAGGTCCTCTGCAATGGGATTACATGGATGAAGTCCACCTTATCATGAGATCTTTGAGTGTTTATGACCTTTCACTGGTCATTCATGACACTCCTGGGAGAGAAGTGCCCAATTTGACCTGATAACATTCCTCTGCCACTCTACTACTATCCTTTCAGAAGTCTTGCTATTGGCTGCACAGGGACTGCCCATGGGGTAAAGTCCAAACCCCTTCCCATGGAATAGGTCTCTTTCATAAAGCAGAAAAAGCCATTTCTTCCTTGGGGAAAGATTAGCTATAACGGCCATCCCAAACTCTTCCAGCCCAATCAACTCTTATTCTATGCTTTGCAGGTCACGGCAATTTCTTATGAACTTGAGGGGAGATTTTCTTGGGAAAAGCTCTTTTTTCTGTAACTTTTCCAGCTGTTGATTTTCCCCAAGGAAAGTCAAATTATCCTTGAGCATTGTATCAGCAGATGTATAAAAAAGCTGATCTGTCACACAAGAAAAACCTGAACTGAACAGTTTCCTGCATTCCCTGGGTTGTGAACCTTAGAAAATAAGTCCCAGACTATTTTTCTTCTAGCAGCAAATTGTCCAGTGTGAAATCAAATTATGACCCCTGGGACCTTGGAGGACATCTGGGATTTGGTGACCTTGATGTATGTAACTACTAGGGAGGGGAAGCCATTGGCTAGAAGTAGTGTGTTTCAGGGACCAGATGAAATTGTAACCACGTTCCAGGGAGCTTGCCAGGGAGTCTAATGGACTGATCTCATTCACCTTGATGTAAATCCAGAGTAGCTCCACGAAAGCCAATAGCACTACTCCTGGCTCTGTGCAGAGGTACTGCTGATATCACAAATTACACATTTCTAATGAAGGCAATGTCAAAGGAACACGAGCCATGCAGAAGAAAACAAGGGTGTAGCAATGTCCCAGATCCCAGGCCTTGAATCTCAGAGGAAATGAAACTGGTTTAAGTATTAAGGATTTCAGAATTGCTCTTCCATTGATTTCCTGAGTAAATCAGGACTACTGATGCTAATACTGTTCCTACATGTAAAAGCAGGCACACAGGTAGGAGCTGTTGCAGACCCACATTGCCTGTGGCGCGGCTCTTCAGCAGGGGTGCAGAAGTGTTGTTGCAGGAATATTCTGGAGCAGATGGAGAGCATCATTTCATTTCAGAGGGTGCTGAGAGCACACATGCTTTTGCAGTCAGCAAGGCAGACCTCAGGCACTGAATCGTCCTCCATCTGGGCTTAAGCAAAGGGCTCTCACCTCCATAAGACCATGAGATATGTCGATTTACCAAAGCATGACTGCCTCTCAGGGGCGTACAGGACCTCCTCTGTGTCTGAGCCCTTTGGATGTGCTTCTCCTCCTTACTGAATCTTTCCCTTTGAGCTCACCAAGAGTATCTCAAGAAGGACTTCTCTCCCCCTGTCCTCCCACGGGCTGATGACACTGAAGCAAGGATTTATCTGAAGTGTCTTGCACAAGTCTAAAGACAAAGCAGAAGTAAGAAAGCAGCAGTGTTATGAACTCATTTTTCAAAAATTTAGTTGAACATGGTTAAAAAAAAAAAAAAAGTTAAAAGAAAAAAAAAAAAAAGCTGTGAGAATCATGGGCAGGCTCCTTCCTTGGATGGACAGGAAAAATTCACTGCCTGGTCCCCAAGGACGCTGTCTCCCTGGCTTTAAATCTCATGCAAGAGAGGACAGAGAACCCCTTCCCCCTCCTCCCTTGACATTTCATTTGTGATTAAGGCACTATTCATTGCCCTTCATCTTCCAAACCCTTTACTATTTATGGACCTGCTGTTTTTCCAGTGGTTGACACTAGCATGCATTCAGCTCAGTTCTTCTTTCCCCGTCCCATCCTGTTTCCCCCCTCCATTCTCTTTTCAGTAGAGAAACCACTAGTGACTGGAGTGTCTGTGACCTCTGGGCTGTCAAACTCCCCCTAACTAAATAAAAGCAGCCCAAGAGAGAGAGAGTTAACATAAATCACCTCCTGTGACAGAGACCACCTGGTATAGGCTCACTGCATGGAGGTACCCAGCCTATTCCAGCTGCTGAGTTTGCACTTTCCCGCATTTTTATGGACACTGTTGGAGAGATACATGGTGTTTACACAAGGAATGGAAATTTCAGTTTTACTGCACGTAACTGATTTCCTCAGCTTGTGGTGGGCAAGGTCTTTGATTTGATGAGGCCCATCACATCCCGGAGGTGTATTAAAAGCCTATTCCTAGGTGGGATGGGGTAAGTGCTTCCTTCTGCCCTGATCATCTGCATGAAAGCTTTTGCCATGCAGATGAATAGGCTCCTATCACAGGAAAGCAAGGTCAAAAAGAGGTCTGGACAGGCTTGGTTGTTGCCAAGGGTGGTATCTTCATTTCTCACCACCTTCTTGAGCTCCTCTGAAGGCTACCAGGTCATCATTCTCCATGTCAAGAGTGGCCAGTGCCCTCAAATTCAGCATGTCTAAACTACTACGAAGCCTTCAGCTCATCTGACCATCCACAGGGATCAACTGAAGGTGATGTGAAGATCAGCTGAAGATCTGCGGTCTGTCATTGCAAGAGGGGCTCTGTCTATTGCCAGTGGCTTCAGGTTAGTTACTCCAAGTTGTGAACAAAAATGGATTTGTAATTTGCCCCTGCCCTATACATCAGTTAAAGTTGGTTTAAATTATTTCCAGCCAGGGTTGCAACGCTCATATGTTAAGGCCTCAGTTTGTTATTAAGTAGCATCACAATTTATAAACAAAAAGATGTATTATACCAAGCAATGTTTATCAAAAAATGACTTTCACTTACAACAAGGGAATTTTGTTGATGGTCTTCCATGAACAAGGAAAATGAGGGCAGCAAGGAAACAACCATGAAGAGGTAAGGCAAAGGCCATTAACATTAATCCTGTGAAATGAAGTTTTAAGTGGAGAAAATAGGCTTTAATAAAAGTGATCCAAAAAAGGAAGAGGATGGTAAATTCTCAGAGGTTTATGAAAAAAAGCAAAAACCTGTGCTGTAGTTGAAAGGCAGAGAAAGATTTTAGGATACGAACATATTTTTCCGTCTTGGAGGTTGCTGCAGACAAAATGCAACTAGGGGAACTCTGAAGCCAGATGATAGGGTAAAACCCTAGGACTGGGTGCACAATTAATTTTTTCAGACTATTTCCAAACCCAAATAACTCAGAGGAAAAGCAGTTTGGAAATAATTCAGGTGAGATCGGCCAGAAATGATGCTTTGCTTTCGCACAGGAAAGTAAAGCCAAAAATTGGAATTGCAGTGAATGAACCCGTTCATGGTGAGCCTGCTCACTCTGAAACGTCCTCTTCTAACCAAGTCCTGCCAACCCTTCTCACCATGGGCTGCATCTGGTTTGCTTTTGCTGAGAAACGCTGGGGGTGATGCCCAGGGTGGCATCGTGAATGGCTCAGCTCAAAAAGGAATGGCAGTCACAGATTGTCCCTCCACTCTTTTATAGCCCACCCTTGCTCCTGCTACTGTGGCTCTCTCAAGCTCTCTGTTTTCTGTGTTCGTTCCCACTTTGTGTAACAGGACCGAGGTATCCATCTTGCTTGAAGAGCACCATAGAACACTCCAAGAGGTCTCCAAAACACTGGAGAACCAAGAAAGGCCCCAGCTTGAGAAAGATCTCCCTCAACATTTTTTCTCAGAGGAGATCTGTTGGAGATGTTCAAGCATCTGAGCAACCCACTAGGTTGATCCATCTGGACTCAGTGAGATTCATTTAGGTCCAGCACTTGGGGTTAGCCAAGGACACTGTGGTCCTCAGCACATGCTCCTTGCAGCATGCCTTGCACAGCCTGAGGACCAGCCTTTCACATGTATCCCTTGCCCGAGTGTCAGGACAGCAAGTTTGATTTTCCCTGGAGCTCCTTCAGCTATGGGATGCCAGAGAGCATGCCAGAAGGAGAAAATTCTTCAATGACGTAAATGCAGTAATAGCACTTGTTAGTGGTATGCGTGCTCCCTGCCAGGCTAAGGGAGAGGAACTTGGGGTTTATTCAGAACAGTGTCTCTGTGTGCCCTTTGCACACAAAAAAAAAGGCAAACAAATCCTGAGCCCTTTCCACAGGGTTTACCAAATCCACAAATTGAATTTAGGACTGTTGCATGTTCTCAGATAAGGGTTTGGTTTGCTCAGGTTTACAGAGTTACATTTAATTGGAATGCCCTGAGTAGCAAAAACTGAAAGGTCTCCATAAAGGCTTCGGCAGCTGGGACATTAATTGCATTATTTTCTTTACAGATAAATCTTATTTGGTGGAGCCAGCATCATCAGATAAAAAATAGATAAGATCAAACCTTGTCTTTAAATTCCAGATCTCCTGGCTTGAGAAAATATGGAGATCAGATTACGGTGTAACTTTTAATGGGCTTCAGTGATTTCTGCCCAAGTGGGATGGTAAAAAATGTAGCTCCTTCAAGATCCTGGAAGGAGCAGATATGCCGTATTTGTGCAGTAGTCAGCAGTTTCAGATAAGGAACGGAAGATATTCAGGTCTGATTGCTGCTTTGCTGATGTTTTCCACATAAAAGCTGCTCTCTCCTTCAGGAAAAGGATTTGAGTCTCTTCAGCAAACATGAAAGCCAGCCCTTATACCCGGTCTAATTCTCCTTGTCGGCTTTGATCCAAAACATTCTTCCAAGCAGGAGAAGGCTGGGGAAGGGAGAGGGAAAGGAACCGGGGGGAAGACTGAATAAAGGAGCCAAGAGGCTGCTCTGGAAAATCACGGCTGAAGTTATAGGAGGGGAATTAATCTTGAGAGGCCATATGCAGCAGTTTCATCCATCAAGCATGACACTGGTACCATTATTAGAGAAGATGGAAAATTAAATTGCAAAATTATCTGTTCTGTTTCACTGACTTCTTTCTTTCTTTCTTTCTTTTTCTCTCTCTTTTATTCTCTCTTTCTCTCTATTTTTCTCTTCCTTTCTTTCATTTTTCTCACTTTCTTTCTCTCTTTCTTCTTTTCTTTCTTTTCTTTCATTCTTTTTTTCATTCCAGGCACCATTTGCAGCAATGCCACTTGTAGTTGGCAGCAGGTTGTTAAAAACACTTGGCCATGAAAGAAAATCAGACCACAGGGCATGTGATTTGGTAGAGCTGCAGTTGCAGACTTTTTGGTCCAAACGTGGTATGAAAGGAGGACCCAGCTGATGCACTGCGTGGAGAGAGGACAAGGGGCTCCATGCAAGCTGCTCTGATGTACCAAGCTCCTGGGTCACCACAGTTCTGAGACATCACATCCCTTCCCCAGCTGCCAGACCTGGAACCTCTCCTTACCTGTAAACATGGAGACACTCAATACGGCTGGAGGTGAGAAACACTGGTACTGGCCAGAGGGCACCTGGGTTATCATTCCTCTCTCTTTCTCTGTGATGCTGTCCACTCCATTTATTGCTTTTTGGTCTTTGCTGCAGCTCCTCCTCACATTTCCACTAGGCATATTTCATTCTGAATTTCCACTCCTTCCTTTTCCGGTCCCTTCTCTGCAACTTCCAAACCTAATTTGAGGCCAGTGGGAATGTGATAATTTGAAACCAACAATAACAGCATTAAAAAGAAAAAAATCCCCAGTGGAAATTGTCTTTAAACAAGTGACACCCTCATCCAGCAGCCTTCTCTTCTGCAGTCCGCACACTCCAATGTGTGTCACTGCTGGGTTTGATGGGGCTTGGAGTAACCTGGTCTAAGCGAAGATGTCCCTGCCTGTGGCAGGGGGTTGGAACTGGATGAGCTTTAAGGTCTTTTCCAACCCAAATGCTATGATTCTGATTCTAATGTCATAAGAATCCAAGAGAAAAAGGGACTTACAGGGAGCTATTGTCCAAAGTTCAATAGCTCAAGCTATATCCCTCTCCCAGGTGATGTGGAAAAGGTAAACTTGCATACATAAAGCATAAAAAGGGGTTAAAAAGACTCAGTGTCTGAAAGATACTGAGTCTCTTAATAAATCAGAGGAATAATTTATCAAGTAATGTCAGGAGTGAATCAAGCCTTACTAAGTGTAAGAGTTCTGATTGATTTTGAGTACTAATTGACTATTATCTCTTCAAGAAAGCAGGGAGAGAGAAGAAGGAAAGAAATGACCTAAGTATCTCTGAGTTATGCTGGTGGAAAGATCAATTCATAATACTGAAAAGAAATGTAAATAAATTGTCCACTTTGGTGGGAACTGAACCCTGGGGTTTCCATGGCCTGCCATCAAAAATAAATCCTTTCTCTCTGTATGTGCACAATATGAACGTTTGTGTATATATATATGTATATTTATATGTATTATTAATCACATAATAGAATTTCTGGGCATTTAGGGAGTGGTACCCTGGTGAAACAACATTACGTTAAAAACTGTGTTGTACAGTGCAGGCAGTGAGGTTTGCATTTAAAATCCCCCTTTGTCTTGTTTTTTCTCTGCCTGATTTCCATTTTTTTCCTGGCTGTTGCATTGAGGAGTAATTTGTAGGGGTCAAGGCATACGCTGTAACTCCAGCTCTATCTTATGCTGCTTCTGTTTCACTGACAGTGGAGAGTGAACTCTGCATAATAACAACAATAAATAGTAATATCCAGTTCTGAAAAACTTTTAATCAGAGTTTCTCAACATTTCTCAAAGGGAAAAAGCATTAGAATGATTACTTTAATGGAGAAAACTTTTCAGCAGCTTCAGTCAGGAATTTCTCCTAGTCCTGATGGAAACTGGTTTGCAGCCCGCGTTGCTGGGCTTTTGTGGTGATCAAATTCAGTACCAAAATGCTGTGACCAGGAATCCTGCAGGAAGACTGGGCTGAAGATCTGCTGTTTCTCTGCAAAGGGACATGGAGAACCACAGCATCACCAGCACAGAAACTTTGCGGACTCATAGTCATGGCTTTGGTATCAAAATGCATCATGGAGGGAGATGCAGAGCTTCACCAGGGGCTAGCTTTTCTGCTGTGATCAGAAAAAACCCTCACAAGGTTAGAGATGCCCCTTCATAACATGATTCAGAGATGGAGAAGCTGAGGGTAGCATTTCTTTTTTACATCTGGGAGGCCTTTTCTTTCTACTCTCAGATTTGAAGAACACAGCATATCTTCTTTGCACTGATGCTTGCAGTGATGGAGAAATTGCTGTATCCAAAGGAAACAACATGACCCAGGAAAGCATGATCAGTGAGACTTGTTCCTCCTGCTCAGGCACTGGGAAAGAAAATCCTAGTGAGATCTGGGTTTCCTGACTTAGAATTATAGAATCAACTGGGTTGGAAAAGACCTTTAAGTTCCTCAAGTCCAAACTTTACCCCAGGACTGCTAAGTTCAGCACTAAACCACGTCATTTAATGACTTGTTTCTTTGCAAGTTTGATACAACCCTTCTGGGCTGCCTATATCAGAAAATGTCTTGCTGACCAAAAGACAAAGATGGGATAGGTGAGTGGGTGGGTGGGCGGATGGATGGATGGGTGGAGGGATGGATGGATGAATGGATGGATGGGTGGGTGGATGGGACTTGCATAGCTTTGCTTGCTAAGTTAAAACAAGAGAGCAAAACCTGAGAAAAAAAAACTTATGAAAATTAAGTAATAATCATTTTCCCACTTTTCTGCAAACCTGCACATACCCAGACGGCAGCAATGATATTGCTTTAACAACCAATGGTTGTATTATGGGCAAGCTGGCCCATAATACAAGAAAGCACGGGAAAGTGGGAGGGTGGTGGTCAGTAGCTGGCTCTTGGGCTACTTATCTGTGTCTGTCCTGGCCTCTTCAAGTGCCTCCATCACCATCAAGAAGCCAGAAATGCCCCTGTGCCCTCACCCCAACCTCTGGTAATAAATCTAGGGAGATGCAATGCCTAGCATAAGCAAGGGGCTACGCCAAAACTGTCTCCAGAGCAGCAAAGCCAGAATGACAGTACCAAGAAGAGCATAAATTTCCGCCTGCTCTGCCTTATACTATGAACACTGAGAGAGAGAAATGTAATACAAGCCTCTCCCAGCCCATTCCTGTGCCAAACAGCAGCCTTTATATCATTTGTTGGTTTACTATAAACAGGCTCCCACTGCAGTTTTGAAGCATCTATTTTTTATGAATAGACATAGGGCTGCTTTTTCTTCCTTCCCCTGCAAAGCTATTGCTTGCAGACCCTCACATGTCAGCATCAAAATACCAAGCACCCCTGCAAACCTTGGAAGCACAGTGGTATGTGTGACCTCTGGAGTCATGCATGGGACATGGGGGTTATTTTGGGGTTACTCATGGAAATCCCACTCAGGAACTTATTGTTTGCCTTGTACTCTGCAATGTTCCACTCATAAATGACCAGCAGCCTTTTTAATGTTCATACCCAGACTCCTTGTTTGCTACTTATGCAAAGGCTTTTCTTCCCCCCATCAGTGTAAACACAGTTGATCACTTTATATCCTCTGTATATTGTTTCTTAATATGAATGAAGTGAAGCAGGCTAAGCAGCAGTCATTCAGATTATGGCCTAACATAAACTTACAGCGGGTTGCAAAGTGTTTGGTTTTGTGAACTGTGAAAACAGCTTAAACTGTGTAATAGGAACATGGTCATATTGTTAGCACTTAGCATTTGATATTTTTAAAAAAATTAGGGCAAGGATATTTTTGCTGCATACAAATTCGATCTGTTTACCTTGCTTTTGGAGCTTTTTTTGGTCTTTTTAAACAACTCTCACTGGACAAATGTTAAATCTGCTACTGCATAATCCAAGACAAAAAAACCTGCTGCGAGTACACTTAAAAGGAACAGGTTCTCGCATTCAAATGAGGTAAAGAGAAAGGAATATTTGACCTTTTTGCCAAAAAATATTATGGCTTACATTTGTTTTTTATTTTCCTTTTATTAAATTACTTTTATAAACCACTCAGAAGTTTAAGTTTACCCTGTGACAATTAGTTTATGGTGTTTCTGAAGTGGATTTAGATTTGAGTGATAAAATTACAGGCCAAAATTGCAACCATAATGGAAAATACTGGTTCATGTTTGGCTTTGCGTACCACAACTGAAAGATTACTAGCCATTGCCAATAAGCAGAAGGAAGTAAAGATAATAGTATATGCGTTTATAGACATGAGCTGGATTCCAGGACATGCTGCAATATAGGCTTGTAGAAGGTGAACTGGAGTATTTTAGCCGTGTTTCTTTAATGGAGAAAAATCTGGCAGGTTGTAAAGAGGTAACTATAGTTCAGGCACTAGATTTTTATGATCTTCCCAGCAAAAATGCAGATCTTTTAAATCCTTGGATTAAACAGCTTCTGAATCTCAGTTCAGCTGATTGCATCATGGTGTAATTCCCTCTTCCTCTTGTGTTCTCCAAAAAATAACCCCTCAGGTGATCAGCATGTTTTCATGGGACAGATCTTGTTGTTTTTCAGGGGAACACTTATAAAAGCAGAACGCTCTTCTGGGAATGATTAGTATCACCAAAACAGAGGGTTTTCAGCTTAGCTCAATGGTCCTACATGGTCCCAGCTGGTGCAGAGCCTTGTGGCAGCCCAAGCTCAGGCATCAGCCCCTTTCCCCTATGCACTACCTCTTCCAGGATGCTCCTTGCACACAAATCCCATGGGGTGCGTGAGTGCCAGTTGATGCCAATTGGATGTGAAATGACCTGGCAGCTCCTGCAGCAGATCAGATTCCTCCTTCTTTCTTCTTCCCATGAAAACCTGAAACATCAATGACTCACCAGCAATGGGCAGCAATTGCATCCCATCTTCATTTGAGGTGCCGATCTCCATGTCTCAACCCCAGCCAAGAGGACTAGGTGTCAGGAGAGCTCAGTATTAATATCTTCTCCTTTTCCCTTCTCTCTCCTTTCCTTCTTCTTCCCTTTATCCCTCTTTCCCCTACCAAAGGCCATGTTTTTTCCTCCTCTGTTGACCTGTCTTTGCTTTGCTTTACCTGATCATCTGGCAGAGCAGAACGAAGACAGGAAAACCCCAGACCAGATTACTTTTGTTCTGCAATTGCAATGAGAAAACATCCTTAAATTGCAGAGATTTCAAAGTAGTTCAACCTTCCACTACCCTGTTAACAAGAAGGAAAACTAAGAGGCTTTCCACAATAAGATGCCTTAAAACACCACAAATACGAGAGTTTGCTGTGGACCACGGCAGTGCTTTTTCACCATGCGTAAGCAGGGAGTGGAACAGACTCCAAATACTTGTGTGCCTGCAACTTCTAGCACAGCATCAGCACTCGTACTCTAGAGTGATCGCACCCCTTTGCCTGGATCACATTAGCACCCACAGGAACCAGAGCTCAAGGGAAAGGAGATTGTGTGTACGCACAGGGTGGGTAGGTTATAGTTTGAGTGGGTTTCAGGGCTGGTTGGAGAGCACAGCATCCATTCCTCAGCCAGCATCTCTCTGTTTTGCTCTCAGTGAGTGCTTCAGTGTCTAGTAAGCCAGAAGTATTCTATGGTTATGCTGCAGACATAGTGCAGCTGCTAAGTCAACCAGCTACCAGGAACAAATCCATTGCAATTTTGCCTCTATTATTATTTTGGGTGCTCATAGGGCATGTTTTCTAGATCTGAAACTTCCTAAATTTGATTTACCCAGAGTGCACCCATGATGAAAATAAGTCCAGCTAAGCCCTTCAGTTTTTCGGGTGTTTTTGTACACAAGAATTATTACAGAGGTCTCAAAGATTTCAAGCATCATTTCTAACCTAAATGCTTCTATGACTCTAGGAATTAACACAGCCCTTCAGCAAAAGAGAGGAAAACAGGTTACTTGGACAGTGAGAAAGTGCTAAGCAAGAAATTAATGTTTAACAGTCCCAGGTAAGTTTGCTTTGATCAATGCAGATGGCTCAGAGTCTGCTTAACATCCAGCTAGGTCTGGGAAGTGGGTTTTATTCTGATTGCTAGTTTGCAGATGTGGGGCATCACGTGAAAGGTTTGCTGCTGGAGCATCGCAACGAGCACTTGTTAGAAACAATTTTTGGAGAACTCCAAGGAGGGTTTCTCTGAAAACAAGGAGCCAATGTTGTTGAGAAACTGAAAACATTAGTGGTCTGAGTGTCATTATTTTTGCTGTAAAAAGTACCGGGTAGTTTGGCATCTCCATCGGACATCTGCTCCTCATTGTCTTGTGCCAATGCAAACTCATCAAGTCAGAAAAGATGAAATATTCCCCTCCGGTCCCAAACCTACCTCTCCTCTGGCTTGCTCGGAAGCTGTCGGCAGCTTAGCCACCTTGATTTCATTACTAAAGCCTTTCCCCTGGCCAGCCACTTCTGCTGCTGACAGTTATGCTCCAAGTATTGCTGAGCTTCTTTAAGATGCAGCTCCTCCTTGGCTCTCCACACCTTCTGTTCCAGCAGAGTTGTCTGGGACAAGCCTCATGATAAACTACATGTCTTACTGTAAATCTACGCTGATTGAGGTTTTAAGTTGAGAGTCTAGACTCCCTTTCACTAGGTTAAACTAAGCAATATCAAACATAAGAACACAAACTGAGAAACCAGCAGTCTAGAAAGATGGACAGCATAGAAATGTAACCATGAAAGAAAGCCATAAAGGGGAAGCCAAATAAGAAAGGAGAAGACAAATATTGCAAATTTAAGTTCATTAAAGCCTTTCAGATTTGACACAACTCTACCTGATTCATTCTCTTAGTTTTGCTTGAGACAGGGAGTGTTTTATTGCCAACTGAATAAACAACTTTATACATGCAGTGATCAAAAGAGGAAAAGGTTGAGAGAGAAGGTAAGTCCCCAGGAGATGATAGAAGGTTATATACAGATCCTAAAGCAATAGGAGCTGCCAGGAGAAAAGTTTGGAGGAAGCAAGCAAGCTCAGGAAATCAATTTGTGCTGAAGAGGAAGGCTATGTGTTCAAATCCAAAACAAACCAGCTTTAAATCAAACCAAAGACCCAGTGGATCCAAGCTTCTGGATATAGCATTTGAAAACGTTGGCCCCAAGTGATGCCTAAATGTATTGTAAATCCCAGTGATTACATACACACATCCATGCACACACATATAGGGAGGCCTGTAAAAACTCGGCTTTATGAGAGCTGAGCCTGAGCTCAGAAGCTCAAGGAAGCTGCAAGTCTCTCTGGGCCCATCTGCATAGCCCAGCCGCCTGCTGCTGGTGTACAGGCAAAATGCAGCTGCAGAACAGCTGTGCCGAGGTCCCAAGCCTTGCGTGGCCCCACAGATACCCACATACCAGAGCTACTACAGCATCTGACCCCAGTCATTGTCCTGAGGATTATAGGGTTCTCATTAGGAGCACAGGACTCCATTAGCTGGGACTGGCCTGAATCCATCTGATGGTTCCCTTTGCTCATCAGAAAGCTGCATAAATCCCATCATCAGTGTAGGTGTGGTTTGCATTCCTGGGGTCTATTTCTACTAGCTCAATTCTGGCTGCTGCTGATTCTTCTGGGGACAGACCCTTTAGTGGTGTTTTGCTACACTGGCATTGCTGGTTCTTCGTCTTGATTGGGGTCCTGGCTATGCTTGCAGTCCAAGTCACCTGTGAGTAATCATAGAATCAACTGGATTGGAAAAAACCTTTAAAATCATCAAGTCCAACCATTACCGCAGGACTGCCAAAACCACCAGCAAAGCGTATCACTGAGGGCCTCACCTACATGGTTTTTGAACTCTTCAAGGGATGCTGACTCCATTAATGCACTGGGCAGCTTGTTCCAACGCCTGATCACAGTCCTGGTGAAGAGATTGTTCCTAATATCCAATCTAAACCACCCCTGGAGCAGTTTGAGGCCATT
The DNA here is from genome assembly GCA_009867235.2 of Psittacus erithacus. Lineage (NCBI taxonomy): Eukaryota > Metazoa > Chordata > Aves > Psittaciformes > Psittacidae > Psittacus > Psittacus erithacus. Next base: position 48,443 of record WYDI02141163.1, on the reverse strand, counting down.
ACCTCTTTGATTTCTTCAGTTCTTCACTTTTGTTGTCTCCATTGTTGGCCCCTGGATTTAAACATGGCTCTGTCTGCTGAGCTTGGCTATTCTTGTCTTGGTCGAGGTCCACTTGTGGGCTCTGTTCCCGGTATGATTTGAAAGCTGTGCCAAGCGTGCGAGGGCACTTGAATCTGTGCCCAAAAGGTGAGCCTGGACTTGAGTGTGGACTCATGCCCAGTCTTAGCACAGAATTAAGATATCAGTATGGCTCATAGGACTTCTTTCAGGAGTCCTACAGGATCATTGCACCACTGCGTATTTGTTTTGGAAGGAAGAAAGTATGGCTTGAGACACCTCTACTGGGATCACTTTGACTTCTTTACATGCCCTGGACGTGTGCAGACAGCAGCCTGCTATGTACAGCAACGAAGTGCTGAGATATATTTTGACTTGATCTTTGGGGAGCCAAGCCATTATGTCCTGTCTTGGAAAAGAGGCTCTTGAATTTCAGATTTTTCATGGCTGCTAGCTTTTATCCTGGTTTGGGCTTTTCCATGTTCTTATTTCCATGTAGTTGGTGCCATTTCTGAATTGCAGCTCCAAAGTGCAGTCTTCCCCAAAGATTTGCAAGCAAACAGGCAAGCTGTCTATTACTCCAAGCTGGAATATATCCCAAACCTTTCACCACTCATCTCAGGGTATTGACAGCTCCAAGCGTTTTCTCTAAACTGTTGATGTTGTTGGTACGGTTGTGATATTTTCTCCTCAGCCTTGAACTGCCGCGCTTCATTTCTTTGTTTATGTAAGCCTTGCAGTGTTCATTAGGAAAGCCTGGGCTGGAAAAATGTCTCATGCTTAAAGCAGTTTGTTAGGAGAAAAGAAAACCAAATTGAAGGCTATGGTGTAGAGGACCTACACAGCATGATTTGCACCATATCAGTTTTTCAGGACGCTGGTGGTTAGGTCCAGAGTTGGTGGGCTCACAATCCTGCAGAATTCCTTCTCATGGCAGCTGGAGAAGCTACCCAGCATATGGAATGTGGTTCTGTAGGCCTAATGACTAGAAGTTCTGGAAGGCTTTGCAATGAGCCTAACGTGTCCAGGATGCTGTCTGAGTGTTAAAACTATTTGTACGGTCTGTGTTTGCTGCATGATCCCTGCATCCTGGGGTATATTTAGGAGTGCAGGGCAGATGGTTTGTGTCACAAATGAAGAAGCCTCAGCTCTCAGCAGTCCTAACCCTCCTCTTAAACTGTTTTCCAGGTCTGTGCTTGCAGATGGCTCCCTGGTGTTGGGCAGACAAGACAACTGCTGGGCCCTTCCTGGAAAGGCTGTGGAAGTGAAGGCACAATGTCCAAGCTGATGCTCTCCTGAGTCTACCCAGCCTGGAGGCAGGAAGGGGGTGGTTGTGCCTTGGATATGCCCAGAGCAACCCTGGGCAGTTGTACCCACATCTAAAGCCCTACTCCAGGATTTTATATGCCAGGGGGACTGCTTTTAGTTTGTCAATAGCCCTTTAAGGGCTCTGAATGCTTTCAGAGACTTTTGTATGTCAAAGTCAGCACTGATCTAGAAATTCCTTTTCTACTTCACAGGGGCAACTTCTGTCATCCTGATTATCTACCAAGGGGTTAAGTTCCCTGTGTGAGATGCTGATTTCATTACAACCCTCGGCCATAAACACCGCGTGCTGCGGCACTGACTAATTGCTGGGTGTTATTGGCAGATGAAAAAGTGTGTGCATGGGCCAGGAGATCAATTCAGACCCTCTCTTTCTGCCAGCAAGTGAGTTATTCCCATCTCAAGTGATTTTTATTTCACTTTTTAATCTTATTTGTAAATGCGATCCCCTGATGACACAGTGTATAAAACCTTGGCTTGCAGCACAATGTTGCTGAGATGAAGCTGGAAGGAGCTCCAAAATGGATAAGCTATTTTAAACATGAACTTAAAATCCTTCTTTGTTTTATTCCCCATTTGTTCTTATTTGGGCAAAGTGCATGAATGAAAAAGGGAGATGCTGTTTTGTGATTGAAAGGGGGGTGCAGAGGGGGAAAACATGCCTTGTGCCTAGATGAGAAGCCCTGATGATAGCTGGTTTCTTCTCCCAACTCTGTTTTCCCATTTACTACTGAGTGGGTCACTTCTTATTTACTCGACATCTCCTTTTTCTATGAGATTCAATAAAAAAACTTGTAAAATATTAATTAAAAGATAATAATTATTATATAAATTATCTATAAAATTTAGTCAGATATGCTCATGAGAAGCTAGTTGCAGGGGTGATAGAGGTCATTCTTCTAACTAGAAACTGCTAAAGCTCTTGTTCGTCTTGCTACTGAAATACCAGTGATTATATGGGGACAATGGATTCTGTTGAGCCTGATCTTTCCTTAGCTTCTTGCAAGGATATGCTTAATTTGCGAAGTTTATATCTAATTCTACATGGCTAAATGCATACCAAAAGTGTGACTTCTATCTTCAGAGATGTTGAAGTAATGCTTTGATTCCAGCATGTGCTACATACACAACTACGTCTCCTGGTCTAGTGTTGATCACATGTGACTTTGCCTCATCCTCACTTGCAGCCACTGGGTTGTCTTTGCTTGGGTGAGTGATTGCACTAAAATCAGCAGAGTGATTCGGGGGTTTTCAGACTGGAGCTGCTCTGTGGGATGGGGCACATCCTAGACAGAAGTGTTGCTATAAGTGGGATCTACTGTGAGATCTCTGGGAATGATGGGGAGAGAGTATCCTTCCTTGCAACAGGAAGGAAGGGATTGGAGCAGGATTATAAGATCCTGGGAAATCCCTCCCAGGCTTTCTCTGAATTCATGTCCAGAAAGAGCTGAGAGATAACTTCATCCACCATCCAACTGCTAGGATTTCCTCAGAGCATGAGAAACAGACTTTTTATGCCTCTGACCTTGATCTAAGTTTGGTTTCTTTTAAGTTGCGGGGGGGGGGGAGTGGTGGGGGGGGAAAGAGAGGAGAAAAGAAGGAAAGTTTGATTTCTTTAATGTTCATAGAAGCAAGCAATTGATAATACTTGCAAGAGCCAGGCAGAGCGCCAAAGGGATACGGCATAAGGCAGCTTTGCCAATGAAGCACGGCACTGCTGGCTGGGAATGCAAAGCTCTGCTTGTTTACAAATCCAGGCCACCCTTTGAGATGCTCTTGCCAATTGATTCAGACTGGAGGGAGCAGATAATAAAGCATGCTGATCTTTATAATCTGAACAAATGCCCACCAGGGACTGAGTTAGGACCACCAGCTTCATGGTCTTTCCAAAGTCTGCAGGCAGATGGCTTCTCTTCTGGGAGGCAGAAGGATTAAATCCTTCTACCTTGACTACTACTTTCATAAGTTTTGGTTTTGGGGGAAGTTGTAGCAGTTCGGCTCTTTAAGAAAAGACAGGAGAAATGCATGGGAAAAATCAGCGTTGCATCTTTATTTGTGAGTAGAGAATAGTTCTTATCATAGCTCTGGGAAACTATTGTTCTGATTTTTATAAATATGCTTGTATTCCCCTTGACTTTTTTCTTCTCCCTCTCCACTTGCTATCTCCCTGGCTGTATGCCCTTGGCTGCTTCCCAGATGCTTCATGATGCAAGAGAAGATAAGCTGCTACAAGGAATAAAAATCAGAGGTGCTGCTAATTTCTCACTCCCCTAAAGTTCTTGCCTGGGAATTCCCTTATATTCAGTATAAAGCTCCATGATTTCCATTGAGACACAAATGATCTCAGCCACCTTCTCTCCTGGATGGAGATTTGTGGATCAGCTTGGGAGTCTCCTGTTTCTGTCTCCATGGGTGCATCCCTTTTTGACATGTGAACAAAGCCTGGGTAACTTTCCTGGCATCTGCTCTTGGCCAGGTTCCCTTTGCTGACAGCCTTCATTGTGCTGGGCAAGGCCTGAAGGTTAGAGAGGAACAGGAACCAAAAGCCTTCTGCCACAGCAAGATTCTCAGCACTGACAAGCAATTTGGAGCAAGCAGGTAGATTTTCAAGTGCTTGGAAAGTGAAAACCCCAAAGCCTTCATGGTATTTTGAAAGCACTTTTCCTGAAATGCCGCTGTCCAGTCACTGGGGGTGAAAAATTTCAAGAATATTTGAAAAACAGGAGAGAAAAATCTCTTGCGATCCTGCTTTCAAATATTGTCCCCCAGAACTCAGTTTTATTCTCCCCGCAGCATGACATTGGCTCTGTTCTTCCTTTTCATGAATAAGACTAGCAATCTGTCTTAAATATGTTTTAACATCTCAGATTCCCTTTAGGGAAGTGTAATGGCTTCGTTGAGTGGAAGGTGCTGTTTACAAAGCCAAGCAGATTCAGAGGGTGAAAATCCCTGTGATGAGACAAGGCTTCTTAGAGCTACATATATTTGTGACCCTCTGCGATGCTTCGGCGAGCTGCAAGGCTTGGTATGGTTACACTTTGACATCTTTATGAGCTAAGGCATCTTGGGCAGATGGAAAACACCCATAGGCCAGCTTTGGTGGCAGTTGAAGCAGATGAGTTTGCAGAAATGTCTTGTACTCTGTACTACACAGGGAGTTTCAGCCAGGCTGGAGGAAGGAGCCAGCAGAAGGCAGTGATGCTATGGTAGCTGGTCAGAAGGGATGGGCAGAGCATGTTGGATCCCTTCCCTTGCAAAACCAGCAGGGAGAAAGAAATGTTTTATGGACAGAGGAGGAGGGGAAAAGTTGACCCCCGCTAATGCTGTCACGTTTCAGTGCCTGTTCTGTGTTAAGGGGATGGAGGAACAGTTACATTGCTGCCCAGCTCAGCCGCAGCACTCTGCGTTGTCTTGAAAGAGTCAGAAATCTAAATCCCTGGGTAACTTCAAAGCAACCCAGGGAAGATTAGGCTCCTTCAGAATCAGGCTGCAGATGAGCAAGATGTACAAAGGATTTTTGAAGCTCAAATGCTGCTGAGGGTCCTTAAGGCCTCTCTCTATGGAGGAGGGGTGAACTGCCCCCTTTGTTTTGGAGATGCTTGTAGCAGATCAGGACCCTGTGGCCTCTGTTACCCCCTGCTTTCTATTTCCCAAGCTGCTGGCTCTTAGTTTCCTTCTAGATGCTCTCTGCTCCTCTTCATTAGCAGCTCTCAGCAGTGCAAAGGAATCATACTCAGAAGTATGAGTTCATCTCTTAAAACTTTGTGCTGGTGCCAGCAGGTCAGTCACTTTACAAAAAGAAACTTCCCTTCGAGAAACACTATCCCTTTTGAGAAAAGGCCAGCAAACCAGAAAAACAAACTATCAAAAATACTGCCTTCAGAAACACTCCTTAACTTGAATCTGTTTCTGGTCTCATCAAATTGGATGACTGTTAGGACAAGCAATGCCTCTCGTGCTCTTGCAGCTCTGCCAGTGGCCTACAAACCTGCTTCTGTTGGGGGATTTGACCTGGCCACCCTGTACAAAGGATGGGCAGCAGTTTCTGGCAGAGGCAAATTCAAGACTTGCATGGTTCCTGTCCTGTTAGAGAAGTACTTACACTGTAGAAGTTATTTGATAGATATATATATCTCTGTACGTGTATATCTATCTCACATATATCCACCCTTTGGCTTCTCTTGCCTTTGATTTGAGGACCATCTGCAGAGGCTAGTAGCTACCAGAGAATTACTACCACTAGAGCTCTTCAGGTAAACTTTTGGCCATCTCCCTTGTCTCTAGGACGGGGACGCTTCTGGGAAAGGAGTCAGGGTATTGTCAGGCTATGAGGTGGCACCAGCCCTACCCGATACTGGACACAACACATCCTTGCCTCATAGAAGTACCAGGTGGAGCTTTCAATCATTTCTAATCATGCATGAGATGGTTATATATGAAAGCCAGCACCTCTTTCAAAGGAGCTGTGATTTCACCTTGCTCCTTTTGCACTCACTGAACCCTATGAAGGGTAGCACAGCCTGGTAAACACTTAAAGAAATGTTATCCTGGACATCCATGTCTCAAAACACCCAGGCCCCAAGTCCAGAGTCTCTTCTAGTGTGTGCGTCTTAATTTCCTCATAAAGTTCTCTCTCTGCTGGAAAAGGTTTTTCATTGAACAGCAGTGAAGGCAGCTGAAATGTGTTTTTCCTACAGTGAAATAATGTTTTCCTAATTTCAGCATCTTTTTCCTTAAGCATGTCCACAGGTAGCGCACTTCAAGAACGATTCAAGTTCCAAGGCACAGCTGCAGAGAGTACTGAAAAAGGTTTAACTGCTGGTACCCTCCAGTCCTGTGCCTCTGTGTTGGACACTAAGAAACCAGACAAATCCCCTGCCTGCCCCTCTGCTCGAGTGAATTTTTTGGGTGTTTTGATTACTTCCAAAGGAAAACGCGTAAGGCCAAAGGCATAAGGTGGTCAGAAAGAGGGACAGAATGTGTTCTCCTTCACCCCGTGCTCTTCCTTGAGAGCTGGTAGCATGACAGCACTTTATCTTGGGTTAATCAGTCTGGCTGCATCAGAAAATCTCTTCTGGGGAAGAGCTTGTATTTCCAGATGGTGGCTGAGGATGTAGGCAAAAGTGGAGATGTTCTTTCTGCTTTTAAGGCCAGTGGCTTTCAGCCAGGTCTTTGAGATCCCCCCAAAACATCCTCTCCTTCAAACACAATCATCTGAGTCACACTTAAAAACATCGTTCTGGATTAAGCTGCTTACGTGGGCATGAGGAGGGGAATCATTACTTTGGGCTTGGGACCAGAGCCGGCGGTCTTGCCAGCTGTCAAGATGAAAATCCAGACTTTGGGAGTTCAAAATCAGAGCAGTTGCCTCCATTCCTGCTGATGCTCTTTTCTTGTTTGCCATGATTCCATTGGCAGGTGACCTGTAGGTTATCCTCTAACTTCTTTTCCAAAAGGAAGCTGAAATATTCACCAGTAGAATGTCATAGGACTTTTATTATTCAGCTGCTTCTAAGGTGGAAGATAAGCCTAATTGCTAAGCACTGTGAGCTGCAGAGGACTGAATAAAGGAGAATAAAGACCATTAGATCTAACCTTTAGCTGCTGGAAATGAATCCTTTGCTGTGCTCAATGTCTTAAAGAATCCTGTGTTTTCTTGGAGATAACTACTTTATATCACCCTTATCTATTCACTCATGAGTCGTAAGCCTGTAAAGCAGTGATAAAATACAAGAGGGAACACAGATTTGACACAACATATCCATTTGTTTTTCCCCATAGGCAGAGATGAAGATACAGCAGTCTTGGAAGTATGTTGCACATGCTGCTGTTTTGAGCCCAACTAGACTTTTGGTGTTAACCCTTCTTCCCTATTCAGTTCAGGCTCTTGGGCTGATGTTGTGTATCACAACCACATTTAAATCTGTGGGGTACCGCCTCATTTGTCCGTTGCCACAAAACATTTTTACTGTCAGCTAGGATGAGGTCCATATTCAAGCCATGATCAAACCTTGGACACAGAGTATGAGCAATAGCTCCAGTGAATATTCCTGTCAGTATATGGATTAGCTTCCTCTAAAGCACCTCCTGCCAAGGGTCTGATGTCATCTGTCTTCTTGGATCAGGGAAATGGTATGAATTCAAGTTTTGTGATGAACAAACCCATTTCTATGAGAGCACTCGGGCTTGATACCAGGAATCCAACTGATTACTTTTTTCTCTTCTACCATTCCCCCCATCTCCACCCACATGAGGTAGATGCTGGTGTTTACTGCAGTTGTGGTGTATATGAGACATTGATTTATATGACAATAGTCTCAACAGTAAAATCGTCGAATAGTAATGACTGGGCCCAGTTTTTAAAACCTGGAATTTAGAGCATTGATATCTAAGAACAACTGGAGGATACTGTGGATTCCATCAGTCGCACTCAGTAGTGAGCATACACACCATACTGGGCTTAATACCAAGATGTGAGCTACAAATATTTCTGCTTCAGGTTAGGCTGCACCTCAGGTTTTGCCCTAAAAATGACATAGCAGGAGTGTAGGTATTGTTTTCTGTGAAGGCTGGTACCAGTACCTCCAACTTACTGGACCTCTGTCTCAGGACCTGTATTGACACACCTGCAACTACAATGAAAACCCTGAAATTCCACTCAAAGTCTATTGCTTGGCCCCATGCTTTTAGAAGGACATACCAAGCTGGAGACAGATTAGACAACTTCCATGAAATCCAGCTCTAGCTAGTCATAGCATGGAATGGAAGGCTGGATAAGTGCTAACTCCTCAGTGTTGAAGCTGGCTATATCCAAGCATGAGCAAGAAGCACTTCCTGGTGATCCTGGTGAATGTGGAATATGACTAGAAAGCCTTCTGCAAACAAGCATCATCTATTTATTTTCCCTGTTGCTGAAACAGCACCAGTAGACTAGATACAGACTCCTAGTTTTGGGAATGCAGCTCATGTTGCCCCAGCTGAGAAGGCTTTACAACATGTAGCTGAGGGACTGCTGTGACAGCGCAGCATTCAATGTGAGCTAACACGTGTACACTTCGCTCACTGAAGGGGATTTACAGTCTACTCGTGTTTCTGCACTGAGGATAGTTCTACTGATTAATCTCCAGCCTGTTGACATGAGCTACAGCATCGTGAGATGCCTAACACTGATGATGGTGGCTTGCAGCTTCCAAGGGCTGAAACCTGGGGTTAAATAGGTGAAATCTGGCTCACAGCTGCTTAACATCAAGGCATGCCCTTGTTTCAGGTGACAAGTACAACCTCACTCAGATCTCAAAAGTGTTGCAGTGCTGTAACCCCCAGCTTTGTGTGAGGTTTGGTGCCAACCATTTAAGATGGACTTCATCTTTTAAGGGTGTCAGACACTAGGAGTCAATTTTCAGTGTTTGGTCCCACTTCCTCACAAAAGGAGTATAATGGGACCTGGACTGCTGCTCAAATCTTAGTACAATCTGCTGAAAAAACACCAAAAAGCCATTTTATAAAATAATCCTTCTGTCACTGTTACTGAGCTGAATAAAAACAGGAATTCGGGCCTTTATTCAGGAAAGCACTTAAGTGAGCCCTAATGTTTTAGTGAGCACATTTGCTATGGACAATTTCTGTTCCAATGCATTGCTCTCATGGCCTTTCCAAAGGATTATTAATTGGGTTTTTTTAGAACATACCTTTCAAAAGGAACTTTTCCTTCTTCCATAGTAGTCATCAATCTGGTAACTGTGCCTTCTGCAACAGAGTAGGTTGCAGAAATACATTATAAGAAAAAATCAGTGGATTTTCGGGGTGTGTTCAGTGAAAATTGATGATTTTTTTTAACGTGAGACCAAGTACTTAGACTTAAATTTAGCAGGTGTTTGACTATAATAACCAAGATATTTCAGAGAATTGAAAGCGTGTTTGCCAAGCTGCAGAGCTCTCAGTTTGGATACCTTTCATCTAGAAATGGATGCAACTTTTAATGGGTTTAATCAGAGTAGGGGAATAATTTGGAGACAAAATAAGATGAAGCCAGCCCTGTTTCAGTCAGTCCATAAGTAAAATAACTCTTTGACTTCTGTAGGCATCAACTGACCAACTGTTTGCTGGCCAACTATGATTCTCCAAACTTGTGACAAAAGTGGCGGTTGCTCCACCAAGTTTGTGCAGTGTGAGGTCTTGGGAAGCAGCTCATAAGAAATTGCCAAGTAACTTGGAATGAAGCAATGTTATTTGTCATAATAATTACTAATCCTTTAAGAAAGCAGAACAATATTTGGATTGGATATACGAAAAGATAAAAACTTCAGCCTGCACTTGAGTTTTACTCTCTTGATTACACGGTGTTAGCAGACTTTAAACCCTTGCTTGTAGTACTTTTAGATCTGTAGTGTTCAAAAGTCCAGAGGATACTCAAAGCTAGCTATTCTTTCAGCAGACCCTTTCCTGACTGAATACCCACCCAAACGCTGCAGGGAATGCCCTTGTCGGAAACAGATAATCCTTTCCCAAACAAAACCTTTGTTTCCTTCTTTATTCTTTCTCTTTCAGCTGCTGCTATGTGGTATCATGTCCTATTGTATTACATTATCATATCTTGTCAAGTCATGGCATGGTATAAAGCAGCTTAATGTGATAGAAGGAATGCCGTGCTATCTGAAGCCAGCATCTACAGTAATCCCCTCTGTCATCTTTCCTTCCCAGAGTGTGTTCAATGCATTTTGTGCAAAGTGGAATCGATCAAAGCTTCTCGTTTTCATATCTACATGGTATAATGTTACCTAAACAAGAACAAAAAACTGTGTGAGAGCTATCAAAGAACAGACCTAGTTCCCAGAAGTCATGTACAGTATTTTTGTTGGACCATCAATGACTGTCTCTAGCTAGAGAAACAGCTTAAGCCACAATGCTTAGATTCTCCATTTTCATAGATCTGAAATACGTCAAACATCTGTAGTGCCGAAATCCTCACTTTGTTTCCATTGACTTTGACAATGAGAGTGTGATCCTTTATAAAGATCTGGATGGTGTGCAAAAAAACTTCAGTCAAACCAATACAGGGATTTCAAACCACTGAAAAGTCTTTTGGGAGAGGGGAAAGAAGCCAGCACCTTTGAGGCTTTGTTTCAGGACAGTTTCTCTCATAAATATTTCTCAGCTGTCCACTTCTGCTTTAACAGCACAGGAATTTCAGTGGCATCTTTACTTCCCAGCAAAGTGAATGAGGAGGGATGCCTTATGTAACTTCCCTGCCTAAGTTGCACAAAAACCCCTATTCTGCCAAGAAAGTGAGAGCATTCTACACCCATTTGAAGTCTTAGATCAGTTTATACAGTTTTTATTTCACTCATTAGACCTTAAACCTTCACATTTCATCCTTAAAAGTGACATTTCTCCTCTTGGTGATGGGGGTGGTAACAGGAGAAGAGCACATTCTATTCTGGTTTATTTTTAGGTATAAAATCAGAACATTTAAGTCCTAGCTCAAGTGGATTATAAACTTCAGGGTAAAGCGGGTCCTATTTCTGTTGCGCAGCATCTAGCACAGCATGATTCTGGCAGATAACTACAAGCATTACGTTAATGCAGATGATGACAAAAGGGGCTTGTTCTAGGTGAGACATGATTTACTTTCTGTCCACTTCCAAATATCTCAAAGGCTTTTAAAATCTCTATTTCAAAGAAAACTGAGATATTATGTTTAAAACTTCTAGAGAGAGAAAACTGTAGTTGAAGGAGGTAAATTATCCAGGTCTGATATTGCTGTCTGGATAATGAACCTGTCCTAGGAAGGCTTCAGTAAAAGCTCTATTCTGCTTCCCTGTAATAATCCTACAAAATGCTATGAAGCATTCCCAAGCAGTGCATCATCCCAGAGTGTATCTGTGGATGAAGCATTAAACCTGTGCTGTCAGAAGAGCAATATGTGCTTTCTAGATGCTGGAAGGCTTTATTCTCTTTGGTTTTTTTTTAGCTTCAGCACCAGTTTTTCAACTGTTACCATCGATTCAATCTACAAAATCAATACCGCAAACTACTGCTTCAGGACTGGCTCACTAAAGACCTTCTTGTTCTTCCAGTGGGATACCTCCAGCTCTAGCAGTACACTAAAAGGCTCTCCCTTTGGCTCTATTTATCCCAAAGAAAAATGGATCCAGTGCTCCAGCTGCCCTGCTCTTACAGTGATGCTAATTGAGCATCACTGCTAATTGAGCCAATGATGATGGGGCTGGGGGGGGGAAAACAGGTCTGTAAAGCAGTCAGCTCTGATCCTACCTGCTGCACAGATAGATAGGATTTACATACTGTCTGAAGCCAGGCTAAGAGAAGGACATCTGCAGAAAACTAGGAGCTTTACTGCTGGTCCTGGGCCCACAGTGCAGTGCAGAATGCAAACAGTATTTCTTTATTAGCAATATAGATATTTCTTGGCAATGTGGTGGCATCAAATACCCTAATTTTTCTTTTTTCTTGAATGAATAATTTTCCCTGGATTAATGTCAGCCCAAAGCTTCCAAGCTTGCAAGACAATCTGGGCTTCAGTTCTCCATACACCATCACTCAGCAGATCTTTCCTTGCATAGCAGGTCGTGTGAGTCCAATCCCAGGCATGTGGGAGCGTATGCACCGGACTAAGGTGTGCAGCACTAGAATGGTGTGACCCAAAAGCTGAAGTCATGCCTGTGGTATCACAAATATGAGAGCCAAAAACTGTTTAAAGAGCTTCCAAGTCAAACACTCGAGCACATTTTGTAGCCTTTGAAATACAGCTGGCTGAAAAGTCCTGACAGTGTGATCTATTAAGCTGTGGAATAGTTTCCCCAGGGAAGTGTTGGGAGGACTACCAATTGAGTCATTTAGTGTGAGGGGAATATACTACAGGGAGCAATCCCTCATTAGCTGGACTAAAGGATCTTTCTGCTTCAAATTCTAGAGCTCCTACAGAAAAAAAAAATAGATCCATTGACATCTTCTTGGTCTTCCATATGCTCAAATTGGCAGGGCTGTGGGGTAGTTGGCTGCATTTTTTAGCTTTTGTTCATAAGGCATATAAATTTATCAAGGGGGGGGTGGTTCATGTGTTAGGCAAAGCGTGTAGTGTCAAGAGCAATCTAAAGAAAACAGTCATAGGGATAAATGAAATGCACATACATTATGTTCTAAATAGCAGGGGGACATGTAGATCCTTGAGAAGCTCTTGCTCTGACCAAGTTTCAGGAAATGAAGGCAAAGCAGGCAGCTGAGTCAAACTGCATGAGTTTGGGTTCATCAGCCACAGGCAGCTAGGAGCTCTCTGGGCTTGGCAGGTGTACTTCCAAGTACATCCCATAATCCTTTCACACTTGGGATAACACAATGAGGTCTTCTGTTGCATTCAGAGCAATTACATGTCCTTTTGTTCATGTAGCGCTTTACATTAGCCATTCTCATGCTCTGGATGTGAAAGTACCCCGGGCCTGGTCCTCTGACACTGGGTATGAGAGCACCAGCGTGGTGACATTGAGGACGAGGTAGCTGTGTTTTGAATGGGAACTGTTTTCTTCTCTCATTTTCCTGTGTAACCTTGGGGATACCACTTAGGTCTTTGAGATAATTTATTGTATGGTGCAAGCTGACAGCTCTAATTGGCAATTCTCTGCCTATTGTCCTAGCAGGCTGTATCATCACTGGCTTTGTGTTATCAATAGGGAACATGGGAGCTGTCTTCTAAACCTTAATAATAAAACCTACCATGAGTATTGTGGCCTTTCTCTAATGGACTGCATAAGTTAGCCAAAGTCTGGTCACTTCAGAGAGAACCAACTCACTCATTACTTTTTTGACACCAGCTGCCATAGATGCATCAGTGGTAGTTCGGCTTTTCAAAGGAGCAGAGGTAATACTGTCATAACTCCAGAATTTGTAGAAGATTTGGTTAAGGGCTATTTTTTGGGTGAAAACCTTGGCATGCCAGTGTTTTGAATATTTTCCAGCAATGATGATTTTTCCCTTCTGTGCTTCTTTTTTTAATATTTTCCAAGTGGACAATCCCAAAGGTGGCCAGTTTAGTGGGAGGGGGGAAGAAAAGAGTCAGAGATATTCTAAATGCGACTAGAATTTTATGCCAAAAAGTGTCTTTTCCATATTTATAAGCCCCTGTCATCCCCTCTCCCTCCGCCTTCTCCTGCTTAAAAGGAAACTCCATTACAAAGGCAGGAAAGAACATCAAACAAACCTCGCTTGGCAGCCATGTCTATATGTGAAATTACTGTCAGAGTACAAAGGAAGACTCAAGATTTAGAAGGTAACATGTGATAAGAGAATGCCGTCCTTCTCAAAGCCTTTACCTTTTGTTGGTGAGAACGGGGAAGGGGTTGGTGGTGGTGCTTTTTGTTTTTAGAAGGATCTTGCCAATTATAGAAAGCCAAAGACACAAATCACTGCAAAACGCCTTGGGCTGTGGGCGATTTGGCCTTGCTGTAAGCCATGTAGCTCTGACTGCAGCAGGAGTCACTTCAGCAAGGATTTTGTGTAGGCATGTGTTCATCCTTAGCTCTGTCCTTCGGGGACATGTTTGGGCCACCCAAGGAGCCGCCACAGTGTATAAGGTCACACAAGCCTTTGGTGGAGCCACTTCTGAGCTGCTGGGAGCTGACTGAATGCTCCCATCTCACCTTGGTTATAAGATGCTTTTGGTTCACGCAACCACGTGTACTTACAGGGAGCCTTTGCAGTGGTTTTAGGCAAATGTGTTTTGTTTCATTAGGGAGGGAAATAAAGAGCTTGTAGTTATTCCTGCTCTGTGAATGCAAGCTAATTGATGAATTAATGTAACAGTGGGATCCTGCGTCTTGAAGTAGCTGTATGCCTCATCTCCCTCTTCACCTTAAAGTTGTCTTGATCAGCTCTATTCTTATTCATGTTTCAGCAGTCCTATCTTCTATGCCAAAACAGCACTCATTTTCCACCCTTCCCAAGTGCAAATACTTTAGAAGAACAGGGCAGCGAAAGCAGGGAAGCAACATGGGCTGCTGGTGCCCCAGCCCACCTTTGCATGGACATGTGAGACAGGACAGATCACAACCTGCTGCCCTCACTAGCCTTGGCTGCTTGGGCTCTGCTCACAGATTTAGATATTTGGGTATTGGGGCAGTGTTTGTAACCAGGAAAGTACCAAACCATAGAGCTGGCTATCTCATTCGGATTTCCCTGCTGTATATGGGAGCATCTGCCATGCTGTAGTCCCAAATGAAAGCTAAGCTGAGACCAGTTCTCAGATGTAGCCCTAAACTTGTTGTCCACTGAAATATTCTTAAACTGCTTGTGTTCTCAACCTGGTTCTTGTCCTATGTAGTACCATGGTCTGATCCCTTGTGGCCCCCTGTGCCACAACTGCAGAAGAAGCTGGTTCATGGTCTGCATAGTTAAGGTGTAAGTCTCTTTGAAAGAGGATTTTCTCCTTAAGCAAGGCTTAGTATAAGGGACATTTTTAGTCACTCTGCCTTGAGAGCTATTGAACTCATCCGCTGTAATACAAATTGAACTTTTTTGAACAATTGAAAGGATGGAACCTTTTTTTTTTGACTATTCAAGTGTCTGCACTACAAGGTCTTTCCTCCTTTATTTTAGGGGACAAAAGTATTTTTTGCTTGGTCTTTTTTAACATGGAGATGATAACAAGCTACAAGTGGCATTTGCTGACCTCAGGCCAGACATTCAGAAGCACCGCTTTGACTGTATCTTTTGGGAAGAATAATGCCTTTTCCTTTGAGAACAATAAAATTTAGCCTTTTTCGTTTTCCCCGTAGGAAAATCTGTCCAGGAAGGCATGTCTGCAAACCTGGTTTACAGCCTACTTTCCAGTCTCATCGGAAGTTTTCTTGAATGAGGTGCAGAAAGTGGCTGAAAGGAGGGGGAAGGGAGAAAAACTCCTCTATGCATGCACGCACACACACACAAGATGGAGACACTGGTTAGCAACATAAACAAAAGGTGGGTGGTAACCCCCAAGCTTTTTTTTTTTGACAGCCAGTGGTGGCAGTGATGAATTTGTGAAGTTATCTAATTTTCCACTGTTTTAATTAGAGGCCTGGGCTACGAGGCCTAACAGCTGGGTTCTTTGTACTGCTTTCTGTTGCCTGACAGAGAAAAATTTCTACTGTATCTTCAGCCAAGCTTTCAGTCTGACCTGAGCAAATGAAACTTCTGGGACTAATAAACTGTGGTTTCTGGGCAGATTGCTTTTTGAACTGCTCCTTCGCTATCCTAACATGAAAAGAGCGCAAAAGCTTGCGAAGTGAACTCCCTTTGTACTGTAAAGCTAATGGAGACGCTTATTAAAGAGGTAGGAGGGGAGCAGGAGAGCAGGGAGGAACAATCCCGGGCATATTAGAGGACTTATCAAGTGTAAAGTTTCTTTTGATCGGACACAGCAGAGTTGAGGCCAGTTGGGAAGTTATGATGGTGAAGCCTTTGGAAGACAATGGCTTTGGTTGCAAAGCACAACCAGTTGAGCAACTTAATTTATTACTCAGTTCCTGCCAAGTGCTTTTTAAAGCTTTACATTAGCTTGAATGTGCACCACAGTTCATCACCCCTCTGCTTCCCAAAGCATGCACTGTAACTACTTTCTTGCACCATAATCCAGGAGGAAAAAAATGTCAAAGGAATTTTTAGACCTGAATTCAGTTAAGTCCTAAGTTTTTGCTTAAATCCCGTTGGAGTCAAAGGAATTAAGTAAGGCTATGACTTAAGGCACGTATTTAATTGCTTTGCTGAATCAAAGCCCATATTCTGATTTTCTCCCTAAGGAGCGCTTTACGTTCAGAAATGTGTTTTCATCTGATAAAAGGCCACTGCTCCCTCTTTCCCTACCTGCTTTCTGTGGCAAATTTCCTGGGGGCTCTTTAGCCATAGATGTCAAAGGGAATTGGTAGTGACAAGGGTACTCAAGCCAATGCAATTTCAATAAACCAGAAAGTCATTTGGTTTGCAAGGAACTTAATGAAAACAGCTTTTATGTAAGGGCAGTTGAGTAATGACCTATCACTCAAGCAGTTGTGAAAGAAAAGCCCTTTGCAGCATGTAGGTGAAGAATGGTGCTTTTAATAGCCATGATTTCAGTCCTGACTTGGGCAAAAATTTAAGGCATGTCCAAATACTGCAGCAGATTAATTGTGTGGCACAGTAAAGGATTTCAGGCCTTCCATCATCCATACTGGGGATGGAACCGTTGTTTGCTACAGCCTCCTTTCAGCACCCCTGACACCCCCACCAGCTCTATGAGAAAGAGTAGGCCAGTAAGTGACCAGCTTTTGCTCTGACCCTTGGCTGGAGAGCAGCAAGACATCTGTACAGACTTGGGAACTAAGATACCATGCCTGCTTTCTCAGATGAAGGAGCATCTTGTCCTTATCCAACCATGTTCCTTAACCCTTGAGACAGCAGTCTGGCCTTGCTTGTGCTTCTGAAAAATCTTAACCCAGCACCACTGTTGTCTTCCCCAGAATCCTATTCTTTGGAGAGATCCTGAAGCAGTACGGCAGGATCTTGCTTGGAGAGCAGCAGTTATATGCACATATGTATTTAAGCTTGTTGAATATTGGGGGGTTGGTCAAAAATCATATCAGCTTTAATGATATCTCTGCTTTGTTTTACTTGCTACAGAAAGTAAGTATTGAGTAATGACCAAAAGTGACAGTGAGCTTGGTCAAAGATGATGATAATGAAGCACAGTTATGGCCAAAAATGTCAGTTCAAAGTTTTTGCAAGAGCACTACTTCTAAGAACAATCTGTTTTCCAATCTGATAGAAAGAGTGACTTCATGGAACATGGTCATACTTAGTTCTGATGTCATCACTGTGGTTTTCCCCGTAAGTGTAGATCCTGTTGTGTCAGATGAATTCATCACTACAGAAGGGCATTCAGGGTCTGCTGATTCATCTTGCGTGCAATGCGAAATGACTGAGAAGGGAGATCGCAGTGCTTTTCTGCTGGGGAAATCTGTCTCATCTCCCTGATGTGCAAAATGAGACTTCTTGCATTCACCGACTGCTGCTTTCTCTTCATAGGCAATAGCAGAGGATGAGGAAAAGCTTGTTGTGACCTTACCTGTAAATTGTTGGGCAGATTCCTCAAATGAAAAGAGGGAGATAGATACAGATTTCATCTCCATCCAGTGCAGAAAGGCCTCAGACTTGCAACTGTTCTTCCATGGACAAGTCCTGACTCTCCTGGGCTAAAGTTCATGTTTTCTACCTTTGTGTCTCTTCGGGTTTGTCTCATGATATGTGTGGTCTGGGCCCAGTCATTCCCATGTGAAGACTGTGGGGAGAAAGTAGGGGATTCTGCCTGTCCCGAGCCTAATTAATGGGATGGTGCTGAGTGCATTTTAATGAAGGCTACTCTGTTGCCCCATGTGGAAACAGCTGCACTTTTCTCTAGGATGAAGTGATGGCTGACATTAAGCAGTTTCCAAGTCCCAGGTGCCAAAAGTCCAACTAAGATGGGATTTAAGCCAAATTCAGGTTGCATTCCAGCCTGTGATGAAAGGGAATTTTGAAGCATTTGACTTTCCTGCAGAGCAGAAATTCCCTTTCCCAATTAGCTGTAAATAATCATTTAAAGATGGACTCTAAATTGAGATTGTTTTAATGTGTCATCTCTGTTTTAATTGCTTATAGTCCTGAGTAAATATTATCAGACCATCAGGGTCTAAGGATGAAGCAAAAGCTGGGTAGTGATTCAGATGGGATTGCCTGTTGCCAAAGAGGAAGTCCTGGGACAGAGATGACTCTACTGCAAGAGCAAAAGACAAGACAGTGAACTCTCTGTTTACAGTGGGCCACTGAAAGAATGGGATAATTGCAATTATCAGAGTTAAGCAGCATTTTGATGACTGCTTCATTTAAAGAATATGTATGTAAAGCTCTGACATAGTGGAGAAGTGCCAATTTGCCCTGGCCAAGCAGTGGATCTATTATCTCCTTCAAAGAGCTGACAGCTTTACCCATGGCAAGAAGAGTTGAACATTGAGGCAAGCTGTGCTCTGTTCAGCTAATGAGTCACAGCACCAGGCATACACAGACAGCACCAGGAATTGGGGCAGAGACCCACAGCAGCACCAAAGAGAAGAATATCTCTTGTTTTTCCCTTATAGTAATCTCTGTTGATGGCTCTGGAAAGGGGAGGATGGTGAAGTTTTAGTGTGATAACCTGAATTTATCTGCAGGAGTTTGACCTGGGGAGATGCCAAACTGTGGGTGCTTCTCATCCACTGCAGTGGGTGGTAAATACTTCTGCTCCTACTGTTCTTCCTCTTAAGTGCTTGCCACCCCGTTCCTCCCCATTCCTGCCAATTTACCCACTTCCTATTTCAAGCAGCTTTTCTTCACCAGCATACATGTGGTTTATGGGATACATGTGATCCCATATTTCTCAAGCCAGTCCAAGCACACTCGACTCTGCTCTCTAAAGAACCTCTGTATTTGGAAAGCAAAACGTCACTGAGCTGGACTTTATCATTGCTCTCTATTGAAGTTACTGATGCTGGATTTCTGACAAGGCCAAAGGAATTAGGAGCCAGCACCCGCTGGGTTAGATGCTTTGAGCCCTTCAAAGGCACTTGCGTGGACTATTGTCCAAAATGTAGGCAGAGGTATATAAATGATCAGCAACATGTTGAGAAATCAAGATGCTTTAAAGGATAAGACCTTTCCATACATGGGTTCTGTCCAAGTTCAGCTCTGTACTATGAGTAACTGAACAGGAGCTGTGCTCTTAATACTGAATTTATTAGTCTTTTTGTTTCAAGGTCTTCAGTAATTACTATCATGTGACTAGGGTTCATGGAGTTAAGAATGTTACATGTACTGCTATCTGGTGTGGGAGTTCTCATATACACAGCCTAAAAATGTGGAGAAACCACAGATTTATGAGATCATGCTTTTTAAGTATGCCCTCGTCCAAGAAATCGTAGTTTCTAAATCACTCACACTACATTCCTACCGACATTGAATTTGCTTTTATGAAGTAGGCACTAGTCCATGATATTAATTGCCATATTAGTAAAATATATTCAGAGAGGACTGGAGACTTGCCATGTCACTTTCTAACTCCTTCTCTCTTCTCAACTTGGAGAGGGGAGGAGGGGGACTGCCATCTGGATGCTTGCCAGGCCAAGAAGATGTCTTGACACACATTGGATAGCATGAAAGCTGTCATTGAAATACACCAAAGACACTTAAAATGGCTGGCTGGCTGGGCTTGGGTTCACTCCTTTCATCTATTGTTTAAATGTCCCACCCATATTAAGGAGTTTTCTTCTGATTTCTTAGACCCCGAAGGTGACCGTGATGTACTCTGGTGGGTCCCAAGGAGCAGATCTTCATGTCGATTGGTTGCCTCTCCTCTGAACCTAATGTTGAGCAGTTGCAGCAGTAAAGGAAACTTTGCTAGGACAAAGGAAGCTCATCCACCTATTAGTCATCACCGCAATTAGGAAGGCTAGTGAAGAGCCTTCCCAATTAGTCCTGTAGTGCCAGGGATCTACGAAAACCATTGTGTGAGCTGAAATGCAAAATTTTGTTCCCCAAATCAATAAAACCTGCCCATTACTTATGAAATCTGCTAAACAGAGTTCTTCCACTGCATTTTCTTTCAAAACAAGGCTTCCAAACAGGCAGTTTGAAGGAGAGATAAAAGATACAAAAATAACCTTCTTAGAAGATCCTGGTACCTCTACGCAAGGTATGAATTGTCTATTACAAAACTTCTTGGAAATACTGGTTGATTCTTACCTGTGGGTGCGAAGGAGTCTGTTCTGCTGGCAGTGCTGGTCCTAAAGTATTCTTATATAATAGAGCGCTTCAATGTTTGAGGCCATTTCCATTTATTACAGTGATTAAGCAACTGAGTGGAACACATTTAAAGTTAAGCATGACTCTTGGCACTTTGTTATATTGAGTTTTGTGGGCTATACTCATGTGGATGATGTGTACAGCTACTCCCTGTCCTCCCGTGACTTGTATTATTAATCTGATACCCTTTCCCAGGCCTTGCTGATTCATTCCTTTGCTGTTTCATCCTTGAGCTTGTTCTAGGGAGGTGAAGAACAATTCTGGCTCATTAGCTTTTACCATCTAGGAGACATTAACTCCTGTAAAGGCTTATCCTTCAAGGAAGCATTAAGCATTGAATTTCTGCATGGTAAGGAGCCTTGGTTGACACTGCAATAAGAGGCAGCAAAATCAGAAATTATTTTAGTGATGGCAACCTAAAGTCAAAATACTGTGGGTGTATTGTGACAATATAAATGAATCTCCATCCCTACCACTGTGATACTGCCTTTCCTCCCACCCTGCCATGTTGCCTCCATCCTTTCCTTTCTGCTGGCCCTAGGACTTGTCTGACCTGACTGAGCCAGCAGAAACTGCCGTATGATTTTTGTAAGGCTCACTTTTCTGCTAAATTGGCTAATCATGGAGTTGGGTGAGCACGTAAACTGGTCCAAAGAATGAGCGAATGGGGCTGTATCTTTATACCACCCTCTCATTACTATTGTTCGGGTATTGCTTAAGCTAAAAACCAGCAGCAGCTCATGCAGTATATCTTCTGTTGTTGGATGGCGTCTTTTATCTAATCTTATCCAATGGAACTGAGATTTTTGAGCTCTAGTGACTCTGGGTTCACCCAAAGGGACCCAAGGCCTGCAGACCATCTGTGACAGAGGTGGAAATGAGCAGCACTGCTCTTGGTAAATAGTTATTACAGCCGGAGCAGGTTCATCCACCTTCTTTCACTAGAGAAACTTGCAGAATACTTTAGCTTGAATTGAATTTATGCAACTGATGATAAAATATTTTTAAACAAAACAGAGGTAAAAGTTGGGTAAATGCTGGCTGACTGCCTGTTTGACTCTCTTAATTTTGTAATTTGGACTTTGCATATTTGGAACTTGGATATTTTTAATTTGGATTTGCAAGACTCCATACTGAAATTGCCAAACCTGTGCAAACCTGACTTGGTTTTTCCATTCAGTTTAATTCATGGTTCCAAACATCTGATTTCACCTGCCACTGCAAGTTCACTTCTATTTTTATTATAGCCATTCTATTCTCAGTAATTTTGTCACTGCTGAAGTTCTGTGCCTGAATGTATCACATTAACTTCAACATAAAAAGGAATATTGCTGCCCGTGCACAGACCTTTAGCCGAGAAACTTCCATTACTCCCTAGAAGAAACCCAGAACTAATTCCCTCATGTGTCCCTAGCCAAGACACATTTTCTGCCTGTAGGACACCTGTCAAAGAGGAACAGGCTTTTAATAAAATAAACAAAAATCATTTGGTGAGCAAACTCAGAGAAGAGAAGAGAACCAGCCAAGTTCCGGATATCCTGGATAGCAGTTTTCATGCTTCCTTCAGCTGTCTCGAAGAAAAATATCATCTCTTTCTAGCCAATTCTGGTTTTATTTTCAGCCTAAGGAATAAATGGATAACATAGATGAAATTTTCTTTCTTGCCTAATGTAATCAAAGGCTTAGTGGACAAGGTAAATGATGGCATGAGCTATAATTAAATGTTCTAGGGCCTGAGGTATCTGATCTGAATGTCAAAAGCAGGATGAAAAATGAGGCAAAACGTGCGCAGAGATACACAGGCCGGCACAGAGATGTTCCTTTTCTCCTGGATGGACCAGGATTAAAAGGTCACATTCCAGCACCTCTGACACATGGTGTTGTTCAGACCTGGCTCACACTTTTGGGCTTGCCCAGAGTCTCAGTAAGGTTAGGGAATGACTTTGGGGTCCTCTTCTGGGGACAGTGCAGTAAGATAAACTAAACTCGGCTTCATGGAGAGCCAAAGGATTAACTGATGTGTTGTGGCTGAGTAAAGTCCTTGATGTCCAAGGCAGAGTTTTAGCCTTCTTTCTTTATGGCTAGTAAGGCTCTAATTGATAAGCTTTATTGATAAGCTTTATAAGAAAATGGTGTGGCTTTGGTGAACTTGCCCGGATTCAAAACCTCATCTACATGGCACTAGAAACGTCTAATTAGTTCTGATACTGAGCATGGATGCTCGGACTTCTTCAAAGTCTCTGTTTGCTGTCTGTGTGTTTGTTATGAGGTCCCAAGCCACTGTGTTTCAAATCTAAACAGCAGATGGATGCAGACAGGCAGGATTAAACTGGTCTGTTGGGCATATTCTGTCTCCCTGTTTAGTTCCTCTTGATTTGTCTTGACCTTGGTAAGCCTTTCTCCCTCTCCTGTTCTCTCTAAATAACACCCTTCCCTAAAACTGTATCCTAAATAAATAAATAAACCCCAGATCCACTGTTCCTAATTCTGAAGCTCAGTTCAAATCAGGCAAAGAAATTGAAACAAAGACCAGAGCAGTTTCGACAAAACCGAATTGCTGCGCTCTTTAATTTGCTGCAGTTTTCCTGCACGCAGCTAGGGAACCTCTGGGTGTTTTATTTGGTAAAGTGTGAAATTACACTAATGCTGGGAGGTGGAGGCCTTTCTATCCTAAGCAGATACTGTGCGACTGTTTATCTACAAGCTAAGAAAATGTTTTTGCAGTTGGCAGATGTTGAGTCCCATGAATAATATTTTGCAGAGGAGTTTGCTTTAAGATTAGCACAAAAATTATCTGTGCATATCTAGGAACAGTTTTATGGTTATTCTGCTGGAATAGGGCAGGTTTTTGAAATCCCTCCTGTTCCTTGGAAAATCTGTGTTTGCCTTGGCATGCAGGCAATGTATAAAGTAGGAGCCCTGCAGAGGAGGCTGGATGGAGCAGGAGAAAATTTGCTTTATCCTATGTAGATTGCAAGTGGAACGTGATCTGTGAATCGACTATCTCATTTCTTAGAATAACTGAAAAACATTTAATTAATCATGGTAGGGTAGAGCCACTGTTGCAGTCTGGCTCTTCACGTATTTGAAACACACCAGTGTTCAGCCTGCCCACCCTCAGACTCCTTGCATTCAAGATACCTGAGCCTAATCCTGCTTTTATCCTGGGGTAAACCAGCAATCCATCATTCAATTCAGGGGCATTTCTCAGTGATTTATCAGAATTCAGCTCCTGGGCAGGGGGGAATGGAATTTCAGATTCTGCTTTTCTCACCACTGGAGAAAGGCTTTAGGTAGCAAATTTAAGATTGTTTACTGTTCTTGAACTCTTCAGAAATGGCTCTTGTGTTTCCAAGAGACTTGGGGCCGTGTGCCAGTCAGGGTAAATGCAGATTTAGGACCATCACAATATGAAGACTTCCTTGAATTTCATTCTGTTGTTCTTACAAAGGGAAACCTGAGACTCCCAAATTGACACTGGATGGTTTCACCCATATAAAACCTATATGAAGTTGTAGTAATGCACTACCCAGGCTTCTTTTTTTTGTTTTTAATCTTTTATTCATTGCTCTTGAAGGGTAAAATATTTCCAGCTTTTGAAACATGGTGATTTCTCACCATCTTTTTTGTATTTTGAAAGATCTTTACCGCAGTTCATTGAAGCACAAATGCTTCTATGCTATGCTGGTGCATGGGCTTGAGCTGAGAATGAGATCATGATATGCTTTGCTAGTGACTTTGTAGCTGGCTCTAGAGTCTGAATGAAAACACGTGCTCAGCTTTGGGAAAGCACTGTATCAGGATAGAAGGCAGTAAGCACATATAGCACGCAATAGCATTGAAGGAAATCTCATGTGTGGGCATTATAATGTTATCCTTTAATTTTCTTGCAGCACTTCCTATCATTCCACTCTCTCAGTTCATAAGATTTCTTGATTCAATATCCTTCTATAAAAATGCTAACTTTGCTTTTTCTGCTCAGAATCAACAACTTCCTGCACCATTTTCCAGACCTTTTTTTCCTTTATATTTTTTCATATCTCCCAGTTCACCTTTTAGCTGAGCAATTTGTGCTGTTGCAACTAACCACTGGGATTGAAGGGATCTGGAAATAGCGCAGCTGAGAGAGCTGTGCGCAGAGATTCGGGGTTGTTCTCACTGTTTAGGGAGCATAAAGAGCATGGAGATCTTGGCCTGAGAAACTATTTCAAACATTATGACCATCTTCAGCGTATTTGCAGTGACTGCAGCGTGTAGTTCATGGTTTAAAAGAATTGAGTAATTTTTTAGAGGATGGTCAGATATGAACGCTGACAAATCAGCAGATCTGACACTAAATCAGCAGATCTGACACTTAAATCAGCAGATCTGACACTTACCTACAGCAGCTTGAGTCCAGAGCCAATCCAAGCTCTTCAAATACCTGTCAGTAAGCAAGATTTCTTTGCACTCTGCTTATTTTCACTATATAAAGGTAGAGGAAGTTACCTCTGGAAAAATGGAATGACTGAGCAACATGGAAAAAAGGTATCAGAAGGCAGTGACTTGGGGACAAGTTCTAGAGGGCTGCTTCGACTTTTTCTTGAGAGAAACAACAAAGTTTCTTCTCTCTTTTTGGCCAGATTTCTTTGAATTTTAGTCTGACCAACCTAGAAAGTGGTCCACAGTTACATCTGTATTGTGAAGAGATCCCAAGCTGAAATAATTCATTAGATAGATCAAGGAGATGATTATACCTATGGAAGATATCTTCACTTAAATGTAACGCCTCTTTTCATTGACAGGATCAGACCTACCACTTTGTCTCACTCAAGATGACCTTATCAAGACTCCTGTATTATGTGTGAATCATCATTGGGAAAACATACACATACAGAAGGTATTTTTTTCCCCATGCCTGTTGAAGTGCTCATGATGCTCCTTACTTTTTCTGTTTTCCAAGCAGTATACAAATTGTGCCTTCGGAAAATAATTGCAGAAGCTTTGGCAAGGGTAGCTTTAGCTTGCCTTGTGCTTCCTGCAGGTCCATGGGGAACCTGGTCTCTCGAACAATGGGTTTCAGCTACCAACCCTCAATGGCTTGACCTTTCTGTGTTTTGGCTGCAAATTGTTGTGTACACACACAACATCAGCTGTACTTTCTCAGCCCCAATTGTTTGAAACTGCCTGAAAACTTCCTATTGAGCAAAATGAATTAAAATGACTGCATCAGTTTCCATCCCCCACCTGCTTGGTATCTACAAAACAACTCAATTGGTACAATTTGTAAAAATTTCTACAATGGGGGTACACTGTTATTTCCTGCTTCCACACTGGATGATTTTGTACCCAATGCTGACTTGGAAAAATACTATTTTTGAGCCCATTAAGACTTCTAATTGGGCTGAACAGAGGCTTGGGGGTAAGGCAGAGACCTGAAATAGTCATTTAAGGGTGTCAGATCAGTGGGTGATGGGAATGAAAGCAAGGGGATAAGAGCAAACAAGAAGGGAGCACTAGCACTGGGAGTGTATTGCCTGAATCTGGCCGCCTAAAGCTTTGAGATATCTCTGAACAGGAGTCACCATCTAGATATGTTCTTCTTCCCTGGCAGTGGGAGGTCTAGTTAGCTTTACTCAGTCAGAAATCCTGAGCTGTGCCATCTGTCTGCTGCTTTTTGCCTTATCCCATTTCAGCATCCCTACCCACCAGGGCTTGTCAGAGCAAACCAGTTTTCATCTTAGAGGCACAGAAGTTAATTTGAGCATTGTTGGGGAAAAGGAAGAGGTTACAGCTTAGCATGAGAAATACCCATCTCCCTCCCCAGCAGAGGCACATGTCTATTAGCTGTAGCTCCTCTAGAATAATTGATAGCTGATCTTGCCTATAGGACTGCAGAAAAATATAGAAGAGCATAGCAGTAGTTCAGCTCTGTACAAACCTTCCTTCTTTGAGACTGGTCCTTATTCTAAGATCATCCTCAGCATGCCCTCTGAAAGATGGCAAGTGGGCAGTTGCCCCCCTGGTGTCCCTGACCATCCTGCGCTGAACCTGGACAGTGGTTTTTTGCTTTGTTTTCCCTCCGGTTGTGCTGGAGTTGCGCAGGTCCTGATGCCTGCACTTCTGGCTCATGTGTGTGCTCAGCAAAGCTTGGTCATTAAGATGTCATTTGAGAAACTGGATGAAAGCTGGAACTGTGCATGGAAAAACTGGAAGAAAACTTCCTCTGGAAATCACAGATTGAACTAGTCTGATGCCCATTCCCTGCCTGCTGTGACACAAAGCCATCAGGAGCTGCTGGATCAAGCATCTCTCTGGCAACTGCCAGCATGATTAGCCTGGTCTAATCCTGCCAGGGTGCACTGGATTAAAGCAGCTCCGCTGGGGAACTACTGGAATCCATCCCTGCCTCCCATCTTCATAGGTTTTCCAAAATGGGAGCTAAAACTTGGTCAAATGTAGTTGTGCATGTGGTCTGCACCACTGGGCAGCAGGTTGGGTAATCTCTATTCCTGCTTCCCCCTCCTGCTTTTCATTTCTGTTTAATCCACCTGCTGTGATGCCCTGTGGATCCCATTCCACCTTGACAAAACAGCTCTCCTGCTGTGTGCCCTGGGCAGAGAATTTTTTTTTCTGAAGGATACTGGGATTATCAAGATTTGGATTAGCAAGAAATTTCCTGAGTTTCTCAACATCATAAATGAGGTCGAAAAGGTCTTTTTGAATGGAACCCATTAATCTCCTTGTTGTTAGCAAGGAAACGTTGAAAAGTGCAGGTGTTAACAGTCGCTGTGTTATTTTTGGGAGAATGTGAACTGAAACACTCACAGGAAGCATAGTATTCCCCTGCCAGCATCCTGGAGTATTATTTTAGGCAGCAGAACTAAGGGTTATGTACAGGATTATGCTTTCATCACACCTTTAGGGCTAGTGCGCTTCATGTGCAAGAATTTTGCCTGGAGCATTTCTTTACTGTCTCTCTTCTGGTTTTGAAAATTAAAACAACCGCTGTTGTCCCCATCAACCAGCAGCATTATGATGCACCTCATGGGTAAAAGCAGGACAGAAACTGGTCACCAGATCACAGAAGGGATGCTGCTCTGCTAAAAGGATTATTACAGCTTGCTCTGAAATACAGCAAAGTGGGGACATTTGTGCCCCCAGCTGCTCTTTGAAAGGTTTCTTCAGCAAGACCTTTTTACAAATATACTGCTGGAAATAAACCCAGGTAGGACCTTTTGGATCTGGATCCTGTACTCAGCATGTTTGCTGGCTTTAGGACCAATAGGCAAAATAAATGAATGGGAGGTGAGGTGATGAGGTGAGGTGATGAGGTGAGGTGATAAGGTGAGGGCCCCAAAGTGCCTTAGCAGCAGAGCAAATCTGAATCAGGAAGAGTTTTGCCCATCAGACTGCTGCTGCCTCCTGATACAGACTATTCTAATTGAACTCCCAAGCTCTATAGCTGAAGCAAGATCCATACCTCCACAAAACAGTCTTGTGTTTTGTATCTACATATGTTCACCAGTTGAAAGGCTACCAAAATGTGTGAACTTCTCTGCACACAGTGGACAGATGTGTAACAAGTTCTGATGGCAATTAGAATGGAGAGAGGGTAATGAGTAGTAGAGAAAGCATGGTTTGAAAGTAGTACAGAAAGCATGGTTGAAGCATGGTTTTCCCAAGAATTGATGCCTTAGTATGATGTGGCTGTGGAATTCCTTGTTTTTGCAAAGAATGACCTTATGTGGATGCCTCTGCATAGCCAGACAAAGTTAACTGAGCCACATCATAGGGTAAATGTCAGGCAGCATTGGTGGCTGAGTGAATGTGCTGGCTGGAGAGATGTTCCCCAGTGACATGAGATAGTTATAAAAAGAATGATCTCCACAGAGATTCATAGGGAAGCCATCCAGGATCACTGAAGAAATTAATGACCCTCAAAGATGAAGGGCTTGATGTTCCTTTCTGACACAAAAGTGCTGAGTCACCTCAAACCTTCCCGTTTATTTGTTTTGGTTTGTCCTCCTTTTTAGAGTGGTTACTGGAGTACATCAGCTCTCCAGCAAATAGAACTGGTAAGGAAAAGCCACCCATAACCTGATGTTTTTCCCATCAGTTGGTTACAATCTAGAGTATAATCAAACAAAAATTTCACTGAATATGTAACAAATTCACTTCCCATCTCCACCAACCTGTCTTGCACTGCTGCTCTGGTGGGCCAGGCAATTTCCCTCTGAACATCTAGAATCTGAGATGGGTTAGTCATATCCAGGCACTTTTCCAAGGCGCTTTTTATAGGCTTCTTTCCTTCTTTAGTTCTTTTTTAGTATTTGTGGAGTTTTCCCTGACAAGGAAGGCACAGCTTTTAAATGCTGAAGAAACATTCCTGGCCAAGCAAAGTGTGGAAGCTAGAGGTCTGATTTAGTCATGTCTATAGACTTTAAATTTGGTAGTAGGATCTCTGTGTGGTTACTAAGTCTGCAGATACATGGCTAAAAGAGTGTTTAACTAAGTATTGCCTCCATAATTACCAGATTTGCATCCAGTTACTATAATTATATGGCTAATCGGGTGCATAATAAGACTCCCTCATTTTTAATGCTGACTGAGAAATGCCAGGAAAAGCTAGGGGTTTCTACCATGTTTGCCAAACAGCAAACAAGGGACCTAGGAAGCTCCCAAGAATACAAGGATGGCAACTGCAGAACACAATCCAGATCAAACCTTTTCCTCAGACTGTAGGCTAATAATGACTCAACATTTTCAAAACTCTATTTACTTCATGTCTTCAATATTGCTTCCCAAGGTGATGGCGATTTAAGCAGAAAAGGCTGATAGGCAAGTATCCTAGCCCACCAACATTGTTGTGTTTCTGATAGGGGAACTAGTGATTGCTGGCCATAAAAAAGCGGAGAAAGAATAACTTCCCATAACCAAAGTCACAAATACACTCCTTCACTTTAAATTGAATTTATAAAGATGCTCCCTTCTCTTAAATGCATTAATTTAGAATAATGCACTAATTCCCTAGCACTTTTTTTTTTACCTGACATCTGTTCAAACATCTGTTCAGCAGGACAAGGATGAATCATATTACATTGATTGTATTTGCTTAATTCTACCATGTAGCCTTTGATCCACATCAGGTCAACATGCCTAGCCAGATACCGTGAAAACCAAACTTCAATCTGTGTGTTATTGCACCAAACAATGATAACAAAAAGCACAGATCTTGATTGTTGGCTGTATCAACACAGAAAGGACGAAAACCATTTCTTGTTCACAAGCTGCTGCTTCCAAATACACTGCATGTGTTAGGGGAAAAGCTTTTGCATCATATTGCTAAAGTTTCTCCCCATAAAGGGTAGCCTGTAGCAGACTGTAGGTTTCCTCTGGATGAAACTCTTCCCTGCTCCTACTATAGATGGGGTTTTTCTGGATCTGTGCACAGAACAGATGCCCCAAAGAGCACCATTCCCCTGATACTCCTCAAGCACAATTGACATCCGCACTGGGCCTCCCAGGGCTGCTCCTTCTTCAGTCATTCCAAAATCCTCGTTAAGGCTTTGGAAGAGGAAATCTTCTTTTCCTCATTACATCATCCTGAAAGGGATGCTGCAGTAAAAGGAGGATCACAAACAATTTGATTTTTTCCTGTGTGTACCATAACCTTTGGCATTCAGTCTAAATGAGCTCTACACACATGCGTGACAACTCTCCTCCCCTGTTATATAGGATTTCCAGAGTGTGCCCTTTCCAAAGTGCTGTTTAGAATAATCCCCTAGATATGTGACTCAGAAGGTTTCTTTTGATTAAAAAATAAAAGGAGGAGGAAAGAAGAATTAAAAATCACCTAAGCCAAATGATTTTATTCCATGGTTTTAATTAGGTGGCTGGGAGCATACCAAACTCAAGTTACCGTACATTTGGAAGCATCTCAAGCAGCCGTACAAATTACTTAGTTAAAACTAAAAGCTTCAGAAATCCCATGGATTATGTAGAGGCCCAACTCTAAACCTTCATGGGACAAGTCAGAAGAGGAAAAGCTGACTTTATTTACATCTGTTAAAGTGCTCATTGGGGTAGAATATACACTGCTGAAAAATTATCATCTTTTCACATTTTTTTAATGTGTGTATATAGATTATTTTTTTTTTCCCCTAAGATGGCATCAAAACTCTCAGTCCAAGACAGTAAAACAGAACTTTGGAGCTAGACGAGTGGGAGGACCAAACAGAGCTCTTTCTATCCAATACAACTTGGTTATTATTTTCCCCCAGTTCCTTGTGATGTGTTGTGACAAACCAGAGATCTTCCTCCGCTAACATGGCTCATGAGGAGTTTCCTGCACCTTAATTAGCGGACAGTTAGCGAAAGGACTGGGATGTCTGTAAATATGCCGGATTTTCATAGCTGTCAACAAGGGTTGTTCCTAGTTCCGAAGGTAAAACAGGGCACACAGGTGGAAGGATGTGCAAACTCTTCCGGTTAGGGCATCTTCATTGTGAAAAATGCACAGATAAGGCCATAGATTCAAAGGGTATTTTGATGTCAGTTGAGCTTTCTATGTTTGTTCATAACCACGGGCTTTTTCTTTTATTCCAATATTTTATACTATGTTTTTGAGGGGTGTTTTTACTCTTTCAAAAATACCAGCCCTAAACTGTTAAAAAATCAATTAAAAAAGACAGAGAAAGCCAAAAGAAAGAGAAATGGCGCTGTAGAAATTATCTGGGCCTTCCATATTGGCGGAATATTGGTTTTTATTCCACAAAGAGAAAGAAATAAAAAAACCTCAATGAATAAAACAAGCCCTGAGAAAGCAAATGACTTCTCCCAAATATCTTTGATTAGCCTTGGTGTCTTGGAAAGGGGAAAAATGTATGTTGAATAGCTTCCATCTAATTTTAATTGGGATTATCACCCATTTTTGTTCCTTAGAGTTTTATGTCAGAGTCACAAAAAGCTGGTGGATGAGTAGTATCAGCACAAGTCCAAGGTAAATAACAATGGATGGATCCATCCCTGATGTGCTCTCTAGCACTCTTCTAGGAGAGAAGGGGAAGCAGAGAATGGACATCAGCTCCAGGCACTGTACAGTTTCTTCATCTTGATGTGTTTGGGTGTTTTCTCAAGCCAAGTTTCCTTGCTTTTGTCCTGTTCCCTGCTTCTTTCCTGGTACAATTCAAGGACAAAAAAGCAGCTGTTTGGAGTAGCTAAGACACGTTGCAAATAAGCCAGGAGGTCTGTAAGAGTTTACCGAAACCCGGCCAGTACCCGCCAGCTCCATGTATTTAGACATGGGTATCCTTTGGAGGGATTTAGGTTCCTTTCAGTCATAGACGGTGTTTGGAAGGTCCCTTGAAAAGGTGTGGGTGCTGGAGGTTTGGAA
This sequence comes from Psittacus erithacus, assembly GCA_009867235.2. Taxonomy (NCBI): domain Eukaryota; kingdom Metazoa; phylum Chordata; class Aves; order Psittaciformes; family Psittacidae; genus Psittacus; species Psittacus erithacus. Next base: position 16,852 of record WYDI02141163.1, on the reverse strand, counting down.
CTCTATGCATCCAGATTTCTAGAGTCAGTTCCCCCCAGCCTCCCTCTCCCCACTTTTCTGATTGAAGGCTTACTTGTAAGTGATTTTCCACAACATGTTGACTCCTTTTTGGGCTAGAGTATTATGCATCAGTGTCTGCCTCTGGGCTTTATCACCTTATGAACATTGAGACTATGATAAAGAAGCCGCAGAATAATTTAGGTTGGAAGGGACTTCTGAAGGTCCTCTGGCTTGTCTAAACAGGACCAGCTTTGAAGATTCACAAGGTTGTTCTGGTCTGCCTAATTTCTTACAGGCAGGCACCACACTGGAAAGCCTTCTGCTAGAGCTGGCAGTGATCAGCTTCTTTCTGGCAGAAAAGCCAAACACTTTAAGCATCCCAAGAAACCAGATGGTTTCCTTATTCCCCCTGGAGCAATCTTTCCAGGCTGTGTTGGAGGTAGCTCAGCAGAGGGGCATGGTGGATGGAAGCTTTCATTTCTGGTTCCAAAGAGTAACACTTACAACACCTTGCCCTGTTCAGGAGGAAGGGGTTTGGAATTAAATATTAATGAAAAGCAAAGATCAATTGGCCAGCTAAATCATCCAAAAGCAAAGCAGATGCACAGGGATGATAGTTTCTTATTTGTCTGCTGGCCAACTCTGTTCCTCAGGATTTCAATTACAAACCTCAACGCCTGGAGGTGGCAGGAAAAGCTTAAATTGTTCCATGCAGAATTGCAGCTCAGATGGATGAAAACGTATTTATTTTTCCTGATGAGGATGGGGTCACGGTGATTTCTCCTTGCTGGGTTCCTCACCATGAGCACACTACAGGGGGAAGTGTGGGCTCTTGTTGGGCTTCCAGAGAATTTACTTTGAAACCTTTCTCAATGCCTTTGAAAGTAAGAAAAATATTCCCATTCATTAATGCTCCAGTGCAAGAGGGAGGGAGAGGAGAAGGAAAGTACGTGGTCAGCTAGAGTAAATGCAGCATTGCTGGGATTAAAGGTAGAGAAAAGGCAGGGGGAGCCATCTTTTTTCATAGGGAAAGAAAAGAACTAAACTTTAAAAGAAATGTTTTTGCCAGAGCTCACTGCAGCCTTTTTATTTTTATTATTCTAAGTGTTGTGAGTTAAAAGCAATTTTCTAAGCTTTTTTCCCTTCTGTGGGTTTGTCTTCCTAGCTGATAGGTGACCACCTCTGAAACATGAAGAAACCAGACTGGATCAAGCCTCTACCCATGTGCGGACCAGTCAGTGCAGTTGCGAAGTGGTTGCAGCTTTGACCAGATAGGATAAATAACATCCCTATCTGTCACATCTCTGCCACATCTTTTCTCTGTTCCAGAAAATCCTCCATCCAGGCTTGAGGAGTAAGTTCCTATCCTAATAATATTCTTATTTCTTTTAAATTCAATCAGAGCAACCAAGTTTTGATCCTACATCAGTGGGCTCTGGGCTGGACATGTGCGATGGCTCCAGGTTTTGTCATGGTTGAAAGGAGCCACTGTCTTTGTATGTGCACAAATGCAAGTGAAGAAACAACAAGGAATGGTTGGGTCAGAGGTAAGATTCTGGCTGGTGCAGCCAGGGTTGTGCTGCATCATCCTCTCTGAAGCCTCCTCTGCCCATCCTCATCACATCAGTGGGGAAGCCAAAAGATCAACCAACCTCAGACCACATTTGGCACTAGGCTCAGTCCAACTGTTTGAAAAAGTGCCTGGCTAAACCAGTAATAAAATCAGTTTTCTCAGCTTGCCAGCAAAAGAAAAACCATTGTCACATTCTTCATAACAATAATTAAGGCAAGATTAAAAGCGACCACGTGAACCTATTGGGGTTGAAATTCATACAATTAAATGTCTTTAAAATCCCATTTAAACTTCAGATGCAGGAAGAGGAAAATTTCCGTGTGCAGAAATCTGATTTACCCTTCGTAAGCTGAGCTTGCCATTCATTATACCATCTGCAAAGACTTAATTTTATATACTTATATGTATTTATATACATTTCTTTAAAACATACAAAGAAACTTTCCTGTTTTTCTGGGCATTGAAACTTGCAGGAAATGTATCACTACAGGATTTTTTCTTTTTTTTTTAGCTTTTCCAGGTCTGCAATCACTTAGATTTTGATGCCAATCTCTACGAACATATTCCCATTCAGTTTTACTTATGTTGTTCAATGTATATTTCATCACTAGAAAGAAATTGTCAATGGAAGTGACAGGACCTGGCAGTAAATTCTCATCCACTGAGGAGCTTCTTGCCCTCATTTTGCTTTCAGCAACATTATTAACTGTTTAATTAATCAAAGTAGAAATTTCCAAGAAAAAAGGATTAATCTCTCATAACAAACATACCATTATTCTGAGCCCTTGGAAGGACCAAGATGCTGGGACATCTAGAGTAGGTCATACTTCACCAAGAAAGGCTGGACCCAGATGATTCTTGAGGCTCCTTCCAACCTAGTACTCTATGATTCCATGACCAAGACATCAAAGAGGCTTTTAGAATCATAGAACCACAGAATAGTTTGCATTGGAAAGGACTTTAAGATCATCCAGTTCCAAACCCCCTGCCATGGGCAGGAACACCACACATTAGACCATGTTGCCCATGCTCTGTCCAGCCTGGCCTTGAACACTGCCAGGGATGGAGGATTTGCCACATCTTTGGGCAACCCTTTCCAATGCCTCAATGCCCTCATGGTAAAGAACTTCTTCATATCTAACCTGAACTCTCTCTGTTTTAGTTTAAACCTATTACCCCTTGTCCTATCACTGCAGACCCTGATGAACTTGCAGGGAAACAGTGATCCAACACCTGATCCTGAAATAAACTCTGCAGGACAAGCACCCACGCAGCCGAAATTTTGTCAGCAGAATTTTTCCATTGGGTTGTGTCCTTTAAGGGGAGTTTTACTGAAAATAACAGCATACCTGGGCAAATCACTAAACTGGATCAAAGCCTTGTGCCTATGCTATCCCTTGCAGTGACTGATATCTGTCACTTGGAAAGGCACTGGCTTCTTTATGTGGAATTGGAGATGTCTAACTTATGCATATAAGAATCAAGGATAGTTTGGTGGGAAGAGTGGGACAAGGTCCCCTTAAAAAGAAGTCAGCCAGAGCTACAACAGACTTATTCAAGTGCAAGGTCATAGGCACATTGGATGGGGCTGGAGAGGATGGAGTAGTGCTGAGGAGACAAGGCTCCTCTGCAAGAGCTGAAGTGGTATTTTACACTTACTGTTATATACATTCACGTTGTACAATGTGGGAAAAAAGGGTTTAGTGCCATATACAAACTTCTCATGGCCTTAATTCCAACTTCTGAAGTCAGCAAGAGACTTTCCACTGACCTTGGGGAGACTGGGGGGACCCTACAGTTGTGCTGTTGTCAGGGAGATGTTCATTCCCTGCCTTGACCCGGTATGGAAACCTCATGCTGACCATGCTAATGGGAAGGCAAATGCCCAGGGGGATCCTTAATGTGTCTGTCACTGTTGTCTTCTGGCTGTTCCTGTAAGGCGCTCTTCCAATGGGTCTGCGTGCTCCTGAGGTTGTGCTTCTTCAGGGTGGGATTATCCAAACCCTTTACATGGACCTAATTTTGCTCTACGTCATGCTAGCAGGAGGCAGCAAGGGTAGTGTTGGCAAATGGGAGAAATAGCCCTGGGTGCATGCTGCAATTTGGTTTTTGCTCGAAAATCAACACAATTTTTTTGAGTGTGTGTGAGTTCGAACACTGCAAAAACATAAAAGCTTAGAAATCAAAGGTTTCCTGTTATAAATAATCTCATATCCCTTAGGCATTGAAAGGGAAAATATAGCCAAGATTAGATTAAAAGATTTTGGGGGCTTTTTGTGGCTTTTTTTGGTTTATTAAAAAAGAAATAATCTAAAAATAACCTGCTGGTGGGAGGTCGAGCTAAATGTTTCTTTGCAGTTGTTTCAGAATATGTTTATTAGTACAGAGTGTCAGTTTGTCTTTCTGGCATTAATGTTAGAAATGCATATGTCTCCACCTCCAGAGATCCTGAATCTTGTACTAAAGGGATTCCTTTTTCCAGAATGAAAGTTTCACACTCTCAAACACTCAGTAAAATGCTGCAGTATTGTACGTCTTTAAAAATCAGTTGGAAATCATGAGGAACTTTCAATCAGCAGAAACAGAGCTGAGATCCAAAAAGGGTAAAAGGTTTTCAGAGATAAATAAGCTGATTTTATTCAGTGCCTCATGTCTGTAGTCAAATTTGTAATTCCTTTCCAAGTGGCAGTAGAGAAGACAGCAGATTTTTGGACCAATTTGTGCACTTGGTACCCAAAACATCCTTAGGGCAATGTTTTTTACAGCATACTACAATGAGGTATTTAAAAAAAGAAAGACTCCATTTGTTTTGAAACCACTGCCTCATCATCTAATTTGAAGATTCCAGCTTCTGAGAAATAGTGAGCAATTATTCCTTATGCTCTATATCAGCCACTCACAGATAAATGTTTGTCAAATCTTCTTCCCCTCTTTTTAGCTTTCTGTTTTCCTAAGCTATAATTCAGTTTTTTTCTCCAAGTCTAAAACCTTAAGGTGAATGACAGTGAAATTTGTCTGCCATTTCTTCATACAGTAGGATCTTTAAGCCTTTACAGAAGATACTAGTTCCAGGAATATACTTACTATCAGGAAAATCTGTCAGCATGCTCATCTATTTCCTTTAATAAATAAGTATGAAAACGTCTTTTGGTTTAAACAGCATTTCCTATCCCTTTATAGATGCTACATGGGTCAACAACGCATGTAACCTAAGTTGGGAAGGATGATGCAAGGGTGCTGGTTTATCCCTTCTGCTCTGGACTACACGACAATACTTCTGCTGATGGTGCAGAAAGAAGTGTTTTAACAATTAATGATAAACATGTCCACTGCCCTAAAGTTGCATTATACCAGCAGCCGTGATAGCATGGTGCGGTTAGGTTAACATGTATTTAATGCTAGAAGAGTGAATGAAACATGTGGAGCCTATCTAAAACATGTTTTGGTGTGAAAACCTGCAATCTCTGCAAGGAGAAATAGGTAATGTTCCTGTTTCTGAAAGGTATTTTATAGGGCAGCAGTAAAACCCTGCACAAGTCCTATTAAACCTGAGCTTGTTAGAACACCATGGCTTTATTGCTCATGAAGGTCACAGTCCATGCTGACACAGCACTGATGGCCCATGTCAAAACAGAGTCCATGACCACCTCTCTTTGAGGAAGGAGGTCTCTTTCTGTTGTGCCTTGTAGGGTTTGCTGAAAGATGATGAGTGCCTGTCATGGAGTGGGTGGATTGGACTAGCATCAGAGGTCTTAAGGCTACTGCTCTTCTACAAAGAATAGATGAGGAAACAACTGCTGAAGCTAATTAGACAAATGAGAAACTCAATGATCCCAAGGGAGCGCGCAAAAGTTACAATTTGCCCTGGTTTCCATATGAACCTACTTTCTGTCCCAGAAGGAAAGTCCCTTGGGCAAGGCCATGCAGTCCTGCTGCGCTCATCCATGCTCTAAAGCCTCCAGTTAGTGTGGCTGTGCAAATACTGTACTGCAAGGCAAAACGATGCTCTTCAATAACTGTGATGGTTCGCAGGAACGTAGCTAGATGGTGCTGATAATTGAAAGGGATGATTAAGCCTATTACTGCAATAAATGGTCTTGAAGAGCTTTCTGTTTTCCCTCTTTACCATTTGTACAGATTCTTGATTCTTGATTCACCCTAGCACCTGATCCCAATAGCAGTCCTTATGCCAAATATTCATTGCCCTCTGACGCCCAAGAGTTATGCATGGGCAGTAGCAAGACTTAGACTCAGGAGGAAGAAAAGAGGAGGAAGAAGTGAATCAGGCCAACATTTTCCAGACTGTCAGGGTGTTTCATGGTGACCACATCACCAAGTTCTCATATCGTTTACCTCAGCATCTCTGTAGGTTTTAAATTTGAAGGCACATGGAGCTGAGACTTTTATCATTGTAAAGCTAATACGACTGTCTGTGATTCCCCCTGGCAGGGATTTTCATTTATTCATTTTAATGGAAATCAGTTCAATGATGTAGATATCAGTAGAAACAAGTGTCCTTGGATTTTTTCTGGACAACCTCCATAATGTTTTGGTAGGATTATGCTTCTGGTTTATTTCCAGGTTTTATAGTATTGTCAATAATATAAAGTTTAAATAAACTAGTCTCGCTCCTTTGGTCTACACTTATTTATATCTACCAATTCTATGAAAATCGAGAAAAAACACACATGTAGGAACAGAGTATTGTTCCATATCAAATTTGCCCGAGGTTAATTGAATTGCAGGGAATATCCAAGAATGCTGCAAAAGTAACTTCTGGAGAGAGTAACCTGAACATATCTTGAGATAAATTTTCAGTGGTATAAAAACAGCACATGTGCATGAGGAGACTGTTTACCCTTTCATATTTTCTTTTCATTTTTTTTTTTCCTCCCAAATCCATATATATACACAAGGAATGCAGCTTGAAGTAATTTTAGCAAGCTCTTCTCTGGTGAAAATTAAAAACCATTAAGGGTGTGTGCCAGTTTGTTGGAATGAACTACCTTTTGATACTAAATCCAAAGAAAGAAATGCTGCTTGGTAAAATGACCTGGTGCAAATTTGTTTAGATCTTGTACATTAGACTCATGGCCAGCTATGTTACGATGTGATTCTTTGACGCAGCTGCAATAGCAAGTTATTAATAAAAGGATTAACGGTTAGAATAATAGTAATTCTCAGGAAACCATGCAATATGGGAATACTGGTATGTGCAATATGAAAACGCAGTCATTACTGTAAAAAATCTTGCATACTGCGTACACATCCATATGCACACATATGGTTTCATAATACATCTTAGATTGCAAAGAACAAATGGAATTTAGGAATGATTTGGTTTACAGTTCCCTTAAGTAACATTATCTTGTTAAAGACATTAACCTCAGGCCTTTGCTGTTATATATTTGCTTTTATTGTTTTCATCCTGGGGAGCAACCTGTAGGAGAGACACTCAACAGGAAAAGAAGGTTCAAAGGGCATCAAAACATTGATTTTCAAGATGGCTGAGCAGCTGTCTTGGGAGCACTGTGCAATTATGAAAAACAGACATCTCTTTTTAGCCTTCCTCATTATTAAAAATCTTCACATACCTTTCAAGCACTAATAACTGGGTTAAGATTTAGTTTGGCATCATCAGTTTTGCTCAATGGGCTTTGGTACCTCCACTAAGCAGAATTTAACTGGATGAAATATATTCTCCTGTGTGCTATATACAACCAAGTGCTGGCAGAAAGACTGAAAATGAGTCAAACAATCTCTTCCATAAAGATTTCCCCCAACACAACTGTAATGATCTATGTGGGATTTGTTCTTTCTATTTACCCTTGGGGCTTTTATACAGCGTTTGTTTGCTGTGGGTTTATGGGTTAAGTATGCACAAATCTTAGAATAAACTTCAGGAATAACATTTCCATTTAAGTTGCTTGACAACTCCATTTTAAAAGCCCTCTGGAAGCCTTTGCATATGCTCTCCAGAATTGCTCCTATTCCTTAAAACAGGTGTTCTTCCTTGGTTTCCCTTTTGTTTGATAAAGGCCAAAGAAGCTTTTAAAATGCCTTTGGCAAACCCCACATTGTCTAGCACACTATCTAGGGACAAATTACACTGCATGATGAGTTGTGCAGTTTCCAGAGCATTTGCCACAGCTTCTCACCTGTGCTTTAAATGAGCTGAGGATAGGATAATGCTGTAAAGTCCCAGTTGCATCATCCCTTCATAGCTTCAGCTGTGCAAATGCTCTGAGCAGAGAAGTCCTAAGCTGCCTCTGGTTTAATCGATGAGCCCACATGTGCAAATACCTCCTGGCTCCTCTGTTACCTTCCCTGAGCATGTTGCCCAGCGGACAGCACCGTGCTTACAAAAGGAGGTGGTTTGCATCTTAGAAGCTGAGGGTGGAAGGGGCCGGGCTATCTATGGAGCCCTCCTCCCATATGCAAAGCAAGTAACATGAAGGTGGTGCCAAAATAGGCAGGACCATGAGAATGGGATATTCTCGGGAAAACCCAGATGCTCCCAAGGGAAGGAAAGCAAAAACCCCAGTGCAAAATATATACATTCTTTGAGTTCCATTATGCAAAGAGAACTCAAAGTTCCATTACTTTCTTTCCCAAATAAAATAGCTCCTTCTGGAAAGTACTTGGTACGCAGATGCCCCAGATGCTACAACTTCTAAGCTCTTGCCTCAGGGTTTCAGATCTGGGGCGGTTTTTTTTTTGCATAGTCACAGCTTCAAAGATCAATTTAAGTGCAAGATGCTTTTTTTCCATTTGCAGTTGTCCTTTTTTAATTAAGGCAAAGACTCCATGAAGTGACCTCCATTCAGGAGGTCATGTCACACCATTCACAAGGACAAGCAGGTTCTTCAAATTTCTACCAACTGTCATTTCATGCTGCTTGCAAACTCAACCACCATCCTCTTTAATCAGTTACAGCTGAAGGGTTATTTCTATCTCACAAGAGATAGAGATTGATTAAATAAAACAGTACATATGCCTAAAACTGTGGGTTCTGGAACAGAACATAGCAGCTGAGATGAACTGTCAAACAGTGCTGCTGTTATTGACTGCACCAGTGTTGAGCATTTGAGGCTCTGTTGTTTCCCAAGGATGCAATTAGGATGCAGCACCATCATTCTCCATTCATGGAGTTTCCTGGAAGCCAGCAGCTCTCTAAGGGCTTTTCCTTTTGTCTTTTCAACAGCCTAAGACTTGGGAGTTTAGAGTTGCTCCTTACTGTCGCAGCAATTTGCTGTAGGGACAAAATGAACAAATCCTGTGCCAACAGATTGAGGAAAAATTAATATTTATTCTGCATCAGTTATGAATAAAGACATATTTCCTAAGGCACAAATGAATAATTGTATTGTCAGATGCCAGATCTGTATTTAAAAGATACAGTCACAGTGTTTAAGAACATGCTGCCTTCAAAAACATTGAATTATTTTTTTTTCAATGAATATGTATGATATTATTTCTGCCTTAAAAAAAAAATGAACCAAAAACAAGCAAACAAAAAACCCCAACAACTTACAAAACAAACTGGAATACAAAGATAGAGGAATAGTGTATTTGACTGTGTGGAGTCATCAAAATCCCATTTTTTCCCCCACTTATCCAGCATGTTCTGATGATATTTTTTATTTCCAATGTACTTAGAATGAAACTGTAAAATTGTTTTGTTGGATGTTGACTTGTGGAAAATTAGTTATTTAAATTCCAGGAAATGTCTGATTTTTCAACTACAACTGGTTTGTAATTAGGGAAGAATCCAGCTGTCAACCAGCAGGGGAATTATGAAATGTCCAAATCACTGGAGGCAATAGAGAACAATTACCATTCTCAGCCATAGTGTCGTTGTTGTGCTTTCCAAATGCTGGACTGCTTACCTTGAAAACACTTGTGGTCTGTTGGACTGAGGGATCCTATGGGAGTTGCACATCACAAGAGAACAGTTTATTGCTTAAACTCTTCTGGGGTCAACAAAAAGTCATGGAGCCCAGAGTTTCATCTCGTTGAAGTCAATAATCAAAGGTTTAGAGCCAAGTAAGTCAGGTGGTGTGTTTCAGCACAGCTCTGTTGGCTTCAGTGGCTTTAGTGGGACGTGCAGTCACCAAGACCCTGACACACTGGCCTTGGTGCGAGTGGGATTATTGAAAAGCAGTTCAAGATTTCTCATCAGCATTAGGCAGAGCTGTTTGTTGTGGCCCAAAGGCTCAGGAACCAGAGCCAAGCTGGGGTCTTGCTGCTGTTGTGGTGGGAGGAGGAATTGGAGGAGAAAGGTGAAGGCAGAGTGACAGAGCCATGAGGTAATGGCTAGGGTTATGGTTGGGTTGGCAAGAATAAATAGTTGTAGCTGCCCAGCTAGAGCTGGGTCAGCTTTGTGGTTCTGCAAACCTTTTGGTTGGACCACCTGGGTAAGGGCAGATTATCTGCTCTTAATGCTTGAATTGAGGTTACAGTACCCGGTTCCTTGCATAGTCCAATGGAAATCAGTGAAAGACACCAAACTGTGGAGCTCCATCCAGAGGCAGCCAACCTACCCAGCAGGAATTTGTATGAGGCAGTTCATGGAGATGTTATCTTATATCGAGATGTGATTGTTTTCTCAGTCTTCAGTTTGGATTTCTAACAGCCTAGTAACCAGACAATGTATAGATACATTTTGAACTGCTATTAATTTAAAGCTAACTTTGTATTAGTTCAATTTAGTGTTATATGTAATGCTTTGACATGATCGTATTGTGCCCACATGCCTTGAGTGAGAAGCCAGTCTTGAGAAAAACAAGACACATGCATCTCCTGTCAGCTTGAAAACGTATTGGCGGGTAGGCAAAGTAGCTTGGAACTAGTTTTGATGTTATCTGAAAAGTAAAAAAAGACCATCAAGAATGTGTTATAGTTGGAAACAACCAGCAGAGATAATGCGGGACGCCAGGAGGTGGAAAAGCAGCAGCCAAAAGGTGACCTTGAGGGAGAGTGCGTGTATAAATAGAGAAATCACTGAGTGTTAGAAGCAATGGTCATTGCCTGGGACAGCAATGACTCTTTGGACAGGCTGGGAAAGGAGAGAAAGTCATGCAAATTCCACTCTGCGGCTCTCATTGCCCAAGTTGGATGTTAGTTACAGGAAAGCTCAAGCCAACAAGTTGGATCTAAGCACCGTTGTGCAGATCCAAGTTTCATCTGCTTGATTTTGTTCTTGTTTATGTGGGAATGACTTGGCTAGGGTCAGAGCTTTTTGCAATATTGCAAAATCAGTGGAAGTGCTGGGATCACAATTTGGTCAGACCTGATCTAGAGCAAGTCAATCCTACAATGTCACGTTAGAAACTCAAAGCTGAACTTGCAATCTGTTTCCCCCCTGCTGGTTCCAAGATGTTGGACTAAGGGCACCCAGTCATTCTCTTGTCCCTTAAGAATCTCCCACAGGACTGAACCTGCAAAGAGTGTATTAGGCACCCCTTGTGTCATTGATCTGTTCAGTTCATAGAGCTGAAATTCCCAAGACAGAATGGTACAGGAAAACAGGAATATGCAGGAAGCATCATGAAGACCTCTGAGCCAAGCCAAGAAGCAAGACTTTGGTGGTTGAATTTGACCCTTCTATAAAATTCAGGGTGAGCTGACAGCTTGGGTTCTAAACCTAGCTGTGTGCCTTAGCTCAGATCTACTGATACCAGTCCTCTCTCTCTTTTGGGGATGAGATAAATATTTAAGAGTGCTCAGCTGTATGTTTTTGTAAGGATATAAGATAATGCCTGGCTGTTACTGGAACACTGTGAAGCAGCTATATTAAGACTGTACTAAGGAACAAGTTGAATAATTATTTAAAAATGAAAAACCACATTTCTCCACAAAGAGAAAGCGTTAAGAGCTCTGTGATTTACTATCTCCTTTCCAACAAGAAGAGTTTCACAGGAAAGAACTGAAAAAGAAAAACAAAAACCAACAGAAAACAAACAAAACCCAATAACAGCCAAACAAGAAACAAGACAAAAAGAGTCCCACGTGCTGTACCAGGAAACCAAATTATCATTATTTGCTTATTAGGTACTGCTGTCTTGGTAGATAAAGGTATGAATTCAGAAAAGACATTTGTGGCCTAGGCTCGATATTGCAGGGCAACAAGTGTCTTGGTAAAATACTGCATTTCAGTCATGTGCACTGACCACAGACTTGAAAGGCAGTGGTGAGCAGCAGTGCAATCTCATGAAAAGTCTGTGAGATGGAACAAGGCTGAAAAAGGTGGATTTTGGAATAAGCCACCATTTCCAAGGATCTTCCTCCTGTTTATGGTTTAGAAATAGATACAGGAACAGGAGGTTAAGAGGTGCATGGAGGATGTGTGGAACCAAGAAGAAGAAAGATCATGAAGATGGCTGCTGTGACTTCAGGGTGAGTCCAATATTTGATGGTGTAAGTGGAAAAAGCTGAGACTTTAAAGACTTAGAACTGAAGTTAGTAAAGGACTATCTCATGAGACTGAGAATACCATACTCCATTATTCCCATTGACTCAGACCTGTGTCTCTTGGAAAATAGGGCTCATGGTGACAGCACACAGTTTGCAAAATGTGCTTGGCTTGGAAGAGCTGGTACAAATCAGCAGCCCCAGTGCTTGGGCACAGCTTAGCAGTCAGTGAGCTTCCCTCTGGGAGCACATCTCCATAGCATGGAGAGAACACTTCACAGAGAAAATTTACAGCAACTGAGTGATATTTTCTAGCCCTTAATTCCTCTAAATTTTGGACCCAAATAGGTTGTCAGAATTAATTAATTTGATAATACATAAAATACATATGAAGAAAAACCTTGGGTGTTTTTTATGTGAAAAGAGTGCAGAGGCTGCTGTGGATAGATGGTGAACTGGGCACCAAATGGTCACAGATATTTGCTGGTCTAAAGGACTTCACTTTAAATCACATTGGTTAATAATCATCTGTGTCAACTTGTTTTTAGGGTAGGACCAAATCCAGTGCCCTTAAAAAGACTTAAAAACTAAAATAACCCTCCTTCTCCTCCTTCCACGGGAGCAGCCCTCCATACATCCCACTGGATTTCCAAGCTTGGAACAGCGTTTAAAACAGGGAGATGACATTACACACAGCCTGTCAAAGCGCACTTCCAGAACCCAGGCAAAACAAGACAGTCCCTCTCATAACAGGTGGAAAAAAAGGGTTTTTTCAAGCAAAGCTCTCGGAAGAATTACAACAGTGTGCACACAGCGGAAGATGAAGTTTTTCTTTGTGCTTTATCAGCCGTGTTTCCGATGTGCGCGGTCCTGCAATGCCGGTTTGTCAGCTGGGATGGGATGTCAGATAAACAGGTAGTTTGCACTTTGCTGGAGCCCTTCTCATCCTCATCCAGGGAAACCTGCTTTAATTTGAGATATATAAAATAGTAGCCCAGATTCCCAGATAGATGTAAGTTGGCATGCCTCCATGGCGTCAGTGGAGCTACGCTGATATATGCAAGATGAGCAATCTGCTCCATGGTGTGCTGGAGTAGGTAATATTTCTTTCCCTTGCTCTTGGAAGGGCTGGGAAAAAGAAAAAACTCATAATGAGGATGAAATTGTCACGGTTTTGAACAATAGCTTTGGAAATTCCTATTCTGGCAGCTCATGGGGAGTATCACTTCTCAAGGGAGAGGGGGAATGGCTTCTGCAGGATGACACATCCTCCTCCAGTTCCGTTTTGGAAAAGTTTGTGTTCATTTCTTCAGTTCTAATCAAATGACATGATAAAACAAGTCATCAAGCGCACCTACTGCTGATGTTACAGATGCCAAACCCTAATAAATCCTTCATCTGTGGGTTGCCCAAGGCTACAGGCCTGATTCAGCAGCAGGATGGCAGGAGGATGGTCTTCCATGGCTTCAGTGTTGGGGCTGTTGTGGTCCTTGGGGAGTGCAGCTTCTAGCAAGCCTGAAAGCACCACCCACCAGCCTGGCTAAAATCCAAGTCATCTCCACATGCATCCTCCCAGCAGGCTTGCAAAATGCAGAGAGGTTTAGAGGTGCTGCTAGCACAACAGACCAAACCAGGACTCGAGCATCTTTCATCTCTCTGTTGCTTTAGAGCTCATCCTAAAACTGTGGCTGTCTTGCAGGTGTAGGACTTTCTTGGCACAGTTCTGCTTGAAGACCTGGGTGGTTTTGGCAAACCTTGGTGAAAAAGCAGCAAAACTGATTTAGTTACTTTAGGTCAGTAATTAGGGAAGATATGATGCAGCTCCATTTTGTGGTAAGAAATACATAATTAATCCATGTAACTCACCACCACGAGACATGGCTGAAGCAGGAGGCCTTAATGATTTCAGACCCAGCCTGTAGGATTATGTGAACACGGTTACGTTCAATTTGATTAGTTAGGGGGAAAATCAAAACCACAGCAGTTTGGATGAAATGGAAGCCTACATGTTCTGGTGCAGGACTGAAACCTGAGCCTAAGGGTAGAAGGAAGACAAGGAGATTTTTGACAGGTTATTCTGTAACTTCCCAATTTGGGGTTTCTTCTTGGAAGTGAGATGCCAGAGAACAGGACAAGTTGCTTCAATCTGGTTGAGGAATTACCTACAACTTGCAGAGCTAAACTCCTTGGTTTCAAGAGGTAGAAAACTCTTCCTTGCTCCTTCTCTAACCTCCTGATTAAAACCCATGGATGTTTGCTAATGCTTTTGCTTATTACAGCCTTCCCCCATCAGCAGATCTCTGACGTGCACTTCAGCTTGAACTTGACCACAAGTCTACAGGGGCCTTGATAGATAGACAGATAGATTTTTGCATGTCTTTTCAAGCCGGTTCCCTTCAACAGGTGTTTGCTGTGTCTGAGGTTGCTCTGTTTATACAATCCTTGTTCCATCTGGAAGGATGAAAAATATCACTCCGTTTTATTGTAAACAGACTCAGGTTCTCTTAAACACTAAAAGGAAAGGTTACCAGATTAGTTATAGGCTTCTCCCCCCCTACCATCACCTTGCTTTGCCCCCCTTTGCAAAAAGCCAGTGAGCCTCCCCTTGCACTGATGTGAGGTCTGTGGGGCGGCTGCTGCAGAGGGGTTGAAACTTCCCCATGCTCCATCCCTGCATGCTGCACAGAGCTCTGGACCAGGGGTGGTTTGCTACGTGTGGGGTCTTTGCGTGCTGCCTGAGTGCTGGTTATCAGTTTTCAAATACAAGCTTGGATGAGCGTCCGGGTTTTATCATCAATTTGCTGCCAACAATTCTCATTTTGACTTTTTTTGCCTCTTTTTTTCCCCCTTTTTTTTTTCTTTTCTTGACAAGCATCCATGAATGAAAGCTCCATCATGGAAAGATAATCTTTTATAATGACAGAACCAGAGCCAGAGACCTATGTCAAACGGCTGAGATACTGCCTGGCTGAGAAAGCAGAGCCTGAGCTTGGTCCTTGCATAAGGTGCATTTGGAGAAGAGCTAGGAATGATGGAGCCTGCTAGGATAGGTATGGGATGGAGCAAAAACAGGCTGGTAGCCAGAACTGGGTGGCTTTATTGGTGTCCTAATAACATAGACATCGTTCCCCATGTCACTCTATGAGAGGTTAGCACATGCCCCAGCACCAGGGCAGTCAGTCTCAGGGCTCAGGTTCCCCCTGGGTTCTGCAGAAAGCCCCAGTGATGTGTATAAATGAGATCTGTGCAAAGCCTGTGCTTGAGTCGTCGAACTCAAAAGGGGCATGAGCATCTTGACAGGGCCTCCTAACATAAGGCATGTGTGCATGAGCCATGGTATGAATCATGCAGGAACGGAGCTTTATTTAGGATGCAGAGTCAGAGAAAATTCCACCCTTGCCCTGGGAGTAGGAGAAAGCAGGTGTTTTTTTCCATAAACTGTCCTTAGCCCTAAAGTTAACAGCCATAAATTAAACAGGGGAGGGGAGCAGCAGATGTTGCTCAGGGAACCCACGTGCATGCAGCTGAAGGTGAAAACTGAATATAAGAGGTTTGTTGGGGTTTTTTTCTCCTTTTAAATCAAAATCCAAAGAAATGTCTGCACCTTTTCCCTTTCTGGCTGCCAGGTCACACAGTTTCTTTTCTTGAAATCACACAATTCCCTTTCAGCCAATCCCTCTTCCCTATGAATCCCCAATGCACTGAGAGCCAACTGGCGCTGCCTGTCCCTGCACCCTGCCTGGCTCATCACCAGTGGGACATTTCCACCCCAGCCATCCCTTCCTGTCCTGGATGCAGGCTGTGGCAATCACCCCGGCCAGCCCTCGTTAGCACATCACATCCTCCTTCTCTGTGGCCAGTTTACCTAACAGCCTGTATAAATGCAGGAAATGTGCTTATTTTCCAAAAAAACAATGAAAAATTAGTGTGTGGCTGTTCTGCAAGAGGTGCTTCATCAGGCAAGGACAGGGTTGATGGGGATGCAGGGAGCACACAGCCCGTGTACTTTCTCTGCTTAGCATCCCTGTGATGGAGGGACAGAAAAGCCCCAGGGAGCAGCATTTGAGGGCAGGATGAAGAGGGATTGCTGGTAAGACAGCATCTAAGTGCTGTCTGGGTAGGTGGAGGGGTTTGGGGCAGGTTTGTGGGTTTTAGGGGCAGTTTGCTTTTAGGTTGCCTGGTGGTTTGCACATCCACTATATAAATAAATGGGGAAACTGAGGCACAACGGAAGCACATCACAGGAAGGGCAAAATACCTCCGTACCCCACTGCTCCTCAATCCCAGTCCTTGCTGGATCAAACCACAGCTCTTTGCTAAGCCAGCCAAGCCTTGAAGCCATGCATGTGAAAAGCAGGCTCCCAGATGCTGGGGTGATGGGCTCGGTGTATCCTGCTCTCAGGCCGCCCTCTGCCCACTCACAGATGTCTCACTGACCAAGAAGCTGGTTTACATTTCTCCAGCCAAGATGATTTTGTGTCCTACAAGGGGAGAGGAGGATGATGCTAACCGCAGGGACAGCTCACGCAGCACCTTTTGGCCCAAGGCTCATGCTCCGTGACCGCTTTGCCTTGAAGAAAGCTATCCAAAGGATGTTACTTCAAGTTGAGCATTTAGGAGTGCCCAAATACCACCCCAAGCTTTGCAAATCTCTGTGATTTGCATTAAATTGTTTCTCTGCAAGCCAGGCCAGGGATATAGAGCTGGGGAGGGGGCATCATCACCTATTCCTTTGGACCTTAATTCCAGGAGCTTTTGCTGCTGCTTTCCCATGCACTGCAACTCCCAGCTCCTCCAAAGCAGGCAGGAGGAAAGGAAAGGAAAGGAAAGGAAAGGAGAGGAGAGGAGAGGAGAGGAGAGGAGAGG